>ML778652.1:86928-146301 GCA_009831015.1 Picea engelmannii | reverse complement strand
AAAAAAAAAAAAGGTGAAAATTTTAATTATTATTATTTATTTTTTTTTTTTTAAGGGAAGTCAAATTTCATTCAGTTCTAGGTCATTATCTCTATTAAGGTTGTTTGGATTTCTTTGGATTTCAATTGCTTATCTGATGCGACGTTTAAATAGGTGATCTTCTTTTGCCAGAATTTTTGTCTCTTCAAGGCATACATGGTGTTTTGTTTTCAGGGAGTGTTCTGCTAAGGCTGAAGCCTGAATGCTCTCATTCTTTATGTTGGCTCTATGTTCTTTAATTCTAATTTGAAAGGAGCGTCATGTTTCGCCGATGTAGCATTTACCACATGAGTATTCAATCTTGTAAATTCCTTTGCATTTTTGCGGATCAAGTTTATCTTTGACGGATCGCATATTTTGTTTGATGGTTTCATGTGGTTTGAAGGAGGTCTTGATCTCTTTTTTGCTGAGAACTTTGGCAATTTTATCTGTTACTCCTTGGATGAAAGGGAGGTAAGCAGTGTTATTAGGGGTTTGGTTATCAAGGGTTTTTTGTTCATTTTTTCTTTGGCTTTTTTTATTGCGTTTTTAATGTCTTTATTATTATACCCAATGTTTCTAAAATGAATCCTGATATGGATCTGAAACGTCGACAATCTATAAACAAAACTGTAATTTTTCCAAACCTAACTGAATTTTACACCTATTTAACTTAATTATAAAATTAACAATAATTGTTTTGTTCAAAATTTATAATCGACACATAGGACTTTACAGTGCACCTTTTAGATTAAGACCTACTTGTGGAAGCTATTCAAATATAACATCGAAAATTCAAGTGGGGAGCAATATAACATATATTTCTTTGGCACGGAGTGGGGTAGGTCTTATTCTAATTAAAATATGGGAAATTAACTATTATATGGCAAAATCTTAATTTAATGTTTTACACTTTAATTCAAAATTATAAATCTATTTCATGTAAATAAACAAATAATTTAAAATTATAAATATATTTAATGTTAATAAACAAATAATGCAAAATTATAAATATATTTCAAGTTTTAAATGGAGAAAGTTGGACTCTCTATAGAATATGTATAACTTATAATTGTTTTTGAAAGTGTAAAGCATGTTAATAAAAAAATTATAATGAATAAAATAATAATGAATAGTTAGTTAAATACAAAATTATCAAGATAGCCAAGGTTATCTTACCATGTGTCGTGTTATTTATCTCCTAAAATCATTTTTTTCATATAAGATATGCTTCGGGCCTTGGATCCAATACCAAGGTAGATTTCTCAACTCTATATTCCGTGCTTTTCTTTGCGAAATCTGGTGGTTTAAACCATCTCCAAGTGCTGGGTGATTTAAACTAATTATTTAATATTAAAATATATCACATGAAATCTAAAATACTCCACATTCATATTTCATGTTTTGTAAACTACGTAATCATTTAACATTAAATATATCACTTGAATTTTAAGTATATCCCACAGTTATATTTCCTATTTAATAATTTAATAGTGATTAGTTTTTTTAATATTAAAATACAACACTTAAATTCTAAACATATCCCACACTCATTTCCTATTTATTCATTGTATACATTAATACTTGGTTTTAAGACATGCATTATTCATTAATGATCTTGGACACCTTACCTTTGTCATGTAGCATGCATATGCATGTATTTATTTATTGGTTACTATATTGCATTTTGTGCTTGGAAATCAAGATCTATGACTAACCCTTTGGATGGGACAAAGTTCTTTTCTTATTTTAACACTTTTTTTTCCAACCATGACCCTATGCATAAGTTTACTTAACACGTTTTTGCTAACCTGACTTAATGCATAAACTTAGACTTTTGTCCTAGCTATGACTTTATGCATGAACACTTAACACACTTTTTTCTAACTTGACTTGATGCATAAACTTAGACATTTTTCCTAGCTATGTATTTATGCATGAACTTAGTAAACACACTTTTTTCTAACCCTAACTTAATGCATAAACTTAGTTGGCTTAGAGAAGAGGTGTGATGCACCTCCCTAGAGAAGGTAGTAATTCTAGAGATCAATCCACCCAAGCCACATGGAGGTATGGTTTACCTAGCTAGTAGGTGTAATATTTTGATTCAACTTTTGCAATTTGGCATGAGAATGTGTTTGAACATTAAAACATATTAAAACATTTAGGAAAGTGCTTAGACCTTGAGAAAACTCTTCAAGAAGACATAAGGAATTGACACATATTAAATTGTATGATATCGAGTGTCAATGTTTCCTGCAATCAAGGATGATGTCTCCTGTAATCAAGGATGATTTATTATTGATTAACCAATATAACAACAAAACAAGTCTTTTATGGAATATAATGAAATGTGTGGAATGAAAGTAACAAAACAATTATTATGTGGAGTTTATTGTTTGTAATAGAACATTTATTTCCTAGAGTTGATTGTTTGTAAGAGAACATTTCTACTAGGTGTTTGGATTTTATTGTTTTTCACCACTATGGACTTTAGTATGCTTGGTGCCATAGGTGGAAATACATTTGTACATATGTGGGGAAACATGTGAATCAAATGAAGGGAGGCACTTACCTAAAAACAAATTAAAGTGAAACCATAACCATTTCTACCAGTGGGCACTTAGAATATTAAATTAACAAGACATTTGATAATAGAATTTTACATGCATGCACCGAATACTAGAGTATCATATCCACCCATAGCTTTTTCAATTAGATATTCCTAGAGTATTGTAAAAAGGCTACATGTCGAATAACAACTCAAAATGGAGAGCCATACAGTGATAAAAGAAGCATCTTGTCCCAAAAAACAATACCAAAATTTTATCTAACGTAAAACCTCTAAATTCTAGGTACCTTGCACCATAACCTAAGGTGAAAGTTATGGGTAATAACTAACCCAACAATCCCAATTAAAGCATGCATATAGGAGAATCGTTTGATTTTCTCTCTATATTCCTTTGGATACAATATGTTATTGTTGCACACATCTAGTTAGAGGTTGTAAATGTAAATAGAAAAACTTAAGCGCATTAGTGCATTTTAGCACATATATATTACAGGTTCTAGCATATATATATAACAAGTTCTATTCCCTTCATTTTGACGATGATATCCAAGGAGAACTAGATTTTGTAGAAGCTTAAAGATTTTTCCTATCACTTATGGGAATAGAACCTAGGTGGGGAGGATAACACTCCATCACCCAACCACTGAAGATAAACCTAATTGATAGTTACATGTGTTATATGCATGGGTTAAGAAAAATTGAAGAAATATGAGATTATACAAGTAAATCAAGTACAATTCTCTACATATTTCATGATATGCACGACTACTCCTTGTGGGTTTCACGAAAAACTTTGATTTTTTTTCCTTCCCCTTGCTTTGCTTTGTTGAAATAGAGGGTATTGTGGAAACTCAAATTAGAGATTGAGACTGAAATAGTAGAATATAATTTTTATAATAGAGGTGATGATCACTCAAAGGAGGAGGAGAGCATGAACACAAATGACATTAAAACGACCAGCTGCCACACCATCATCCTATCCAACCATATTCTACCTATCCATGAAAATTAATGGTGTAGATAAAACCTTAATCTATATCTAGATTTGTTAGAGAAAAAAAAAAAAAAAAAAATCGACTGGAAATNAAAAAAAAAAAAAAAAAAAAAATCGACTGGAAATCAAGAAAAAGGTCAAATCATGAATTTTCATCCAATACAAAAATGATAAAATATCGAATATAAGAATGAATGCAAAATTACCAATCAATCATTAATTTTTACTCATTATTAATTAGATGAAAGATAATGCAAAGAGAAGAAGCAATTATTATTGTGACTATGAATGTGAATGTAGAAGAATAATCATCATTGCAACTGCAAGGGCCCAACAAATGAAAATGGAAATGCAAAATGACCAAATCAACAATTATTGAATGCTCATTCTCTAACTTGAGGGAGAAAATAGATAAGAGATGAGAAAAACAAAGTGAAGCAAAGCAACTCATCTCACCTCAAAAATAGATAGAAAGAAAGAGATCGGTTGGCTCATCCTTTGCTTCTACTACTGCAATTACCACTTAACTGAAACTGAAACCCTTCTTCATTCATGCAAAATAAAATTATAATTTAGAATAGATTTGTTTGTCTAGTGTACTTTAAAATTATACTTTAAATATTGTTTGTCTGATTTGGTTTTGGATTTGTTGGGGTATGCCAAAGACACTTCTACTGCAACAAGCTACCTATGAATGTGCTTTCCCCGTAGAAAAGTCATTTGATATCACATGGTTCCTTAGTTGGATAAATAGTACCAATAAAATTAATAGATATCTAATTGCAAGGAATTGTAATGTACCCCTTGCCTAGCTAGCTCAAAAATTTGTAGTCTTGACATATTTCAAAATTCTTATACCAATTAATAAATGCAGGAAGCATGATACAAGCACATACTTTAATCAAGAACCATATTTATGTCTATAAAGAAATGTTTCTCATGTCATGCACAACATTAATAGTAATCAAGTGTGTTATAAACACAACATGAAGATAATTACACAACAGAAATATGATTTACAAGAAACAAAGAACTCATATTTAAAGAATACATTCAACAACTAGTTGTAGATGCTAGACATTCCACCCAACCTTAGTCTCTATTGCACATTCACTCTCTAGAAAATGCCACCCCCAAGATGATGCTATGAATCCACAAGGATGGGTGCTTAGGCCTACTCTAAAACACACACACCGGTCACCTAACAAGCTCTCGCAGTTTTCTCAACTACCCAACAAATCCTAGTTTTCCAGCTCTCTTTTCCCCTCAACCTACACAACCCAAATAAATGAGCCCCCTTCTCCGCAATGCAGTCCCTCGAGTTGTTCCACTTATTTCTAGGGCTCCAGTGCTATTGGTCAATAAATATCAATTATGCAAACTCCAAGGATTCTCAGTTGTTGACATTTCTTTCACAACTGCCATCATTCTCATGCACACATGCATTAATTTCTTGTTGGACTAACCAGTAGTTACCTACAGCCAACTAGAAATGGCTCTCCCTTCCAGCAATTCATTTTTCCATGCCCAAAATCCAAGAAAAACAATGAACAATAATGAATGAGCGACATTTTTTATGAACCCCCAGCAACCAAAAACATGGTATATATAATTACATGCAATAATGCACCACGTGGCCTCCCCAAGAAGCTCACATAACCACTTTCCCAACTAATTCTAAGATGGGTGAATAAAATATAATAAATTGGCTTAGCCCCTTTAGCCCCCCCCACCTTTGTCTCATGGAATTTGTTAGCACATATTTTTTATAGAAGGGTGTTTTTCCCTTAGGAAATAACCCCTTAGTGAAAAAATGCAGGAAAGGGGTGCTTGTGCAACCCACTTTATGACTTTTATCCTAATTTTTGGTGTTTTGACGGCCTGGTGCATTGTTCTAAGGAGCACGCAGATCTCAGTGGTCCAGCATGGTGCGCTCAGATCTATGGTCTGCATCCAATATCGGACCCCCCCCCCTCCATTCTGTCTTTAACAGGGGAGGGTCCGAGTTGGTGGTTTTTTGGCGCGGGCCCCACACTATCGTTTCGCCTCCACGGCAACTCGGAACGCCCCCCTGCGCACGTTACCACTTATCAGCTACCCCCCCCTCTGAGCTAACTATAAGACCGCCTTCCTATACCGCATGTGCTCCTGCTGACACATTTCCTCCACTCACTTGACCGCACACCAGTCCCTTCCCCGTTGTCTTTTCCTCCCCTCTCACCTCCCGAAATCTGTTTCCCACTCCCATTCAATGTCCCCTCCCCCGTTATCCTCATTTACCCCTGACATGTCACTCCCCTCTGCCTCCACGTCCTCTCCCTTTGCCACATCACCCTCGCGCCTTTACACCTCATCTCCCGCTTACTAGTGCCCACACATTCCCAGTCACTGCCACCCGCCTCCTTCCACCTGGCCATTGTTCACTCGTTGTTCTATGCAAGTTTGCGCCATCGATTCGCCCGCTCGTCCTCGCCTTCCTCCACGTTTTCCTACCAGTTCTCTCTGCAAAAGCACAGCAAAGCACAAGTGGTATATATTCAGAGTGTTGCCAGTGCATTTTCTAGGTGCAGAGTTGACTCAAGCCCGGTCCTAGTCCCAATGAAATAGTTAATGAAAGTGGGGGTGGTGGTTGAAACATTGTCTCCCCCCATAAATGGAAATCCAAAATGGACTATCCATGGAAGCAGGTTGTCAGGCCAGACTGACATGAGATCGCATCTAACAAGCAACTGCATGCAGTCTGACAGAGAAGACACAGACTGACTAATCAGAAGCTCGCGTCTGACAGATGACTGCATGCACAGTCTGCAGAGAAGGTTCAGATGTAAAGCCTTGAAAGCTTTGACTTTATCGTGCCTCTGGAAGTTGTAGGAAATTCTGAGTATAAGTGTGCATTTTTTTATATTTTGTTAAGGGGGGGATGGTCGAGCAAGGCTCTTGATTGTAACATTTTGATGAAGCTATGATTCTCTGGTTATGTAACTTGATTTGAGACCTCTTGTTTAATGAAAGTCATATTTCTTCTTCATCTTAATTGCCTCTGATATTGAAGTGCACATGATTGAAGGATTCGCGTGGATTGTTATAGATGTATTGTGATGAATGTTTGATTATAGTGATGTTATAACGTTCTTTAGTTTCCTGAGACTCTAAATCCAAGAGGATCTTGTTTTCTGAGATTTTCCTCCTTAGGCTGATTGAAGACCTGATGTCCATAGTAGACCTCTACATTCTCCTCACCAATTCTTCCCCCTATTCACCTTTACTACAACTTACTGACTGAAGTTGATCAATACCTCAACTGCTTGTGCATGTTGGTCCAGTTTTCTGAGTCAAAACGATATTATCTTGAGTCTGCACCCATTTGACCCCTTTAAATTCATTCATAAGTGACATATAACCTAATGTGTACTAGGCTTACCTTCTATGCAATCGAAGGGTGACTCTCAGTGCTAATAGAATCATAGCCCCTATAAATCTATGTTTTTCCATCTTGCATCCAGTGATGCATTTTTATTATTAATATTCAAAGTATTACATTACTAAGCTCTCTGACCTTTCAACTTTACAGGCACTCTGACCTTTCATCAAATAACCAAAAATACGTCATTAATCTGGGGACTCAAAACTCAGGTATTACATTCCCCTCCCCCTTATTTTGGCATAGTATTCAAAGCATATCACCATGTAGGTGTACATATATAAATAATTTTTATCGAAAATTCAAAAACAGTTGTGGCTGTGCCTCCTACATTGTATCTTCCAAATCCCATGTCGCTTCTTCAAGATTGTAGCATGTACACTATAGTTTTATGTTCCCTATGGATTTTTTCTATAGCACCATGAACTTCTTGTCCATTATGTGCACTGGTTGTACCTATAAGTCTCCTTCTGGATCCACCAGAATCAAAGTCCAATCAATGACATCGTTAGGATCATGCACTTACTTTTTCAGCAAAGATACATGAAATACATTAGGCAAATTCATGGAAGCGGGAAATGCAACCATGTATGCAACTGGTCCTCTTGTGTCCAATGTTTCAAATGGACCACAAAATCTGGTTGCTAACTTGGTATAGATGCCCAACTTTAGTGACATTTTCTTTGGCTTCACTTTCAAAAATGCATGCTCTCCCACTTTAAATTATCTAGTTGTCTTTCTCTTATACTGCATAACTATTATTCCTATCTTGTGTTGCTTTCAAATTCTGCTTACTTTTAACCATCTATTCTTCCATATCCTTGAGCAATTCTATCCCAAGTACTACTCTATCTACTAGGTTGTGCCAATTCACTAAAGTATTGTATTTTCTACCATACACATGTTTAAACGGGCTCATATTCAATGAATATTGATACCCATTATTGTAGGCAAATTCAACCAAATGCAAATAATTTTCTCACTTAGATGGATTATCCATCACATACATTCTTAACATGTCTTCAATCACTTGGTTCACTCTCTTTGTCTACCCATCTAACTGTGGATGGTATGTTGTACTAAATCCCATATTTGTACCAAATCGCTTAAACAATCCTCTTTGAAAGTTTGAAGTAAACTTTGAATATCTATCTAAAACAATTTCCTTAGGTAATTCGTGCAACCTAGCAATTTCCTTCATGTAAATTTCTACAATATTAGCTTCCTTGTGAGTCATATTGATTGGAATAAAATGGGCATCCTTTGTCAATGTATCCACCACTACCATTGTTGAATCATGTTGCCTTCTTTTCCTAGGCAATTTCGTGATAAAATCAATTGTTACCACTTCCCATTTCCACTCTGGGATTGGAAATGGTTGTAGAAAACTTGATGGGTGTATATGCTCAGTCTTCACTCTTTGACATTCCATGCACCTAACAATGTAATCAACAACATCCTTCTTTATTCATGGCCAAAAGTATTGGTTTCTTATTGTTGCAATTATGGAACATTATGCATTTATTTTAACACCAACTTCCTTTGTTCTCTAGAATTAGAAACTAAATTATTGTTTTTAGGAATAAGTAATCCATCTTATTTCATCTTATACTATTTAAATTTCTATTGTGAATATTCTCGTTGTAGGATTTCTTTTATTTGTAGGTAATGCTAGTCTGTAACAACAACATCTAAAATTATACTCTTTAAATGTGGGAATGTCTTGAAGGTTTTCCAGTATTGCGGGAATGAAGGGATAAGAATAGCTTGGCTTAGCCCCTTTAGCACCCCCCCCCCCCTCTCGTGGAATCATGGCCCCCTATAACTCTATCATTGTTTGTATTACAGCCAACGATGCATTTTTATTATTAATATTCAAAGTATTCACTACTAGGCTCTCTGGCCTTTCAACTTTACAGAGACTCCGACCTTTCATCAAATAAACAAAAACACATTATTAATCTAAGGACTCCAAATTGAGGTATTACAAGAATCACTTTCTTTGGTCATTTTATGGACAATAATTTCTTTGTCTGGCCTCGCATTTGAATCAATCCCACACTCAACACACCTATTGTTGACTTGAGGACTATTGAACACCAATGAACACCTGAAAAATCCATCATCACCCCCATTTTAACACTTCCTAAATCTTGGATTATGATCATGCTCAAACAAGAATAATGTACCCAATCTACATTCCAAAATCGAATACCATGAGAGACGAATTCACTAGTTGTTGCAAGAAAACTGATGATTAAGGAAAAGAAAAAATAGTGTATATTAACAATAAGGTAGGCCCTACCAAAGCCCTTTTTTATTGAAAAAATCCAACCCAAAGTTATTTAGGAAAATTTTACCCATAAAATACTCTCTCTCGAGATGCTCTAAGAAGATTGTTGGCATTCTATTGAAGAGAGGAGCTAATAAAACATCAATTGAGCTAGTTTTCATCATAAGTTACTATCTAAGCTTTAAGCTAGTGAGCCACATGGTGTTAAGAAAGAAGTTGACGAAGCAAATAGTTATCATTTCACTCTAATTTAGAAATATGTTTTCATGAGAAGGCCTTCAATGGATACAAAGAACATTCAAAAGATTCTATATATGTGTGCATATTATGCCTCCCTCTAGTATAATGTTTTCAACCATTTTTCATTTTTCATAATTCTATCAAGTCAAATTTCTCCCTATTGTAAAATTTCTCCCTAATGTGTCTTGCAAAAGGCCTCCCTTTAGTAAAGGTGAACCGAGAAATAGGTATGTCAATTGGCGTAGTGCTCCGCTCCATCTAGAGAATTACCTCTATTCCATGTTTCTATGAGTGATCACTTGGGGCTTTTTAGTCAACAATATGGGAGATATAATAGGAAGTGGGCGCTTACTCCCAAGGTTTATAAATGTTTCATTGAGAAATCAATAAAAGGGATGAAATGTTGAATTTACAAATCAATTATAATAGGACGGAGTTGATAGGGTGTTTTCCTTGGTTTGATGATACAAGTTTTTGTGCAAGGGAATTTCTACGAACCTTGTCATCTCTAGAAAGTGAAATTATCTTTCTTTATAAAGAACAAGACAACTTCCTTAACAAGGAGATCCACTAAATTCAAAGAGATCCACTAAATTCAAAGGCAAAAAGTGAAATTATCTTTCTTTATAAAGAACAAGACAACTTCCTTAAAAAGGAGATCCACTAAATTCAAAGGCATAAGAGATGATATTTTTTATATCCAAATTTTATCACAACATAGTCTTTGTAAAGGACATTGATTATTTTCTAGATCCTTCTAGAAATTGAAATTATATTTTTTTATCATGAACAAGACAACTTCCTTAATGAGAAGATCCACTAAATTCAAGGACCTAAGAGATGATATTTTTTTTATCCAAATTTTATCCCAACATAGCTTTTGTAGAGGACATTGATTATTTTATAAATCCTTTTTCTATGTTATGGGATAATGTTTAACTATTTCATTTACTCTATTTTATTTGGACTTGAATTGTGAGGGATAATGAAAAAATTAATGAAAATTGGAAATTTGTTAAGGCCTTCCAATGCAAAAAAATTTACTAAGAATACCTCTTAGTCGCACTACTGCTCAAGTGTACAGTTATATCCTATCATTTCATTAACATATAATTTGTAGCAAAAATACATACCCCATTTCGTTCATAGACAACATTTTAATTCTCATAATTGTTTACAAGATGCAAAGGTTGCTACCCATTCCCACATCTGCAACAAAGTTGATGTAAAGAATTTTTCCACTACTAACCCCTGTCATTATCTTGGATACTTATTATTTATAAATCTTACAATTGTTTAAAAGATGCAAAGATTTCTACCCATTCCCACATCTGCAACAAAGTTGACATAAAGAATTTTTCCACTACTAACCCTTGCCATTATCTTGGATACTTATTATTTATTGTAGTGGAAAGCTTATATAAATCTTACAATTGTTTACAAGATGCAAAGGTTTCTACCCATTCCCACATCTGCAACAAAGTTGACATAAAGAATTTTTCCACTACTAACCCTTGCCATTATCTTAGATACTTATTATTTATTGTAGTGGAAAGCTTATATGCCCATCTTTTCACTTACATAAAATTTGTAGCAGAAAGTCATGCCACATTTAATTAGTAGTTGACATAAAATTTGTAACATAAGGTCATGCCACATTTAGTTAGTAGATGATCTTTGAATTATTACAACAATTTGTAAGATGTAGAGGTTGTTTCCCATTACCACATTTACAACGAGTTTATATAAATAAGTTTTTCATTAACCCTCCCTTATCTTGGAATATTTTTTTTCCTGGGAATACAGCATGGGAAACCCCAAGTACTTCCCCACATTTCATGGATGGTAAACGGGGTAAACCGTTCAGCCGGATTACGGGCCTAACCCGGTGGAGACTTCAAGTGGGGCCCTAAACAGGCTCTTGGCTAGACATTGAACCCTGAAACCTCATTCGAGCAAACAACAACACCCATCCACTTGAACTAACCCACTGAGCTATCCTTTATTCTGGAATACTTATGATACATGTAAACAAAACAAAAAATTCACTAATAAAATTTGCAAAAAAAGCCATACCCCATTTGATTGACAAACAATATTTAAATTCTTACAGTTGTTTTTTAGATGTGTATATACACATATACATTTAAAATTAATGTGACCTTAAATAAACTTAAATGCATTCAAAATAATACCTATTGCTACATGAATTGGAACTTATTACAAAGCTTATCAAAAGTTAACATGGCATTACCATGTAAGTATCCTATTTTTTATTAGCTAGATAATTTTTCCATTGTGTCACTTACACAATGGGATAAACCAATGTTTGAAGTATAATATAACATCATTTTTCTGTATTATGATCTAATAGTAAGGAAATAAAATATTGTTATTATTCAACTAACAACAACATCCACAATAGACTGAAATAGATAACTATTGTAAATACTACAATCTTACCAATAACTTTGATAAACATACCGGGAACAAAATCTTACCTAAGGTACGAGCACTTGTGTCTTTGAATTTGAAGAAATTAGTACTCATAGGTTTACAATTTTAATGCATATATAGGAAAATTCCACCTTAGTTTCACACAATACAACCTACAATTATTTCCATGCATAAATTTGGCCATGGTTGGTTTTATATCATGACTAGACATTAAACTAGACTTGTCGATAACAAAAACAACACGATGTGGTATGGTCTTTGAATGGTCATAGACAAAAACATTACCATCTACAATTATGTGGCATGTATATAATGTCATCTTCGAAGTTCTTTTCATAGCAACATGTCATAATTTCTCTGTGCACGGGGGTCTAGGAACAACCATCAAATTTCATTATGATCCTAAGAAGTTCAAAATGATTGGATTCCTCTACTTCAATTCCTTGGTGTAAATAGAAAGAACAATATGTATACTTTTCAACACAAACATGGCTACCGATACAAAAGTGATCATAGGAATGGCCTTTCCCTAGAACACATTACCAAAGGAAAAGGACACTTATAATCACATATAGAGAGTCCTTGTTTCAATTCCATAAAGGCTAAAATTGTCTCCAATTGTATTTTTTTCACATCCTTGCTCCTAGGGAATTGTGTAGTGTTGTGGCAAAGCCACTTTTGAACACTATCATGCCATACATTATACAATACAACCAAGAATCCTTGAAATTTAGAGTACCATATAACATCCATTTTGCCTCTTGTTTCAAAGACAATTTCTAATTTAAATTTGAGATGACATGAAATTTTATCGTTTGATGTAGATTCATCTGGAGCTACAAGACAAAGTCCAATGTTCTACAAATCAATAAAGAGATCTCCAAGTTATATTAGAGCATCACCTACCTCTTCCTAAGTGTCAAAATTCATAAATTCCTTATTGGTGCCTACAATAGAAAGAGATTGTGCTTTAACAACAAAAACCAAGTTCCTACAAAACCATATCCACCTTCATAGTAATACATTTCAAAACTATGGGTCTAGTCCTTACTTCTATTTGGGAAATAACAAGCTTCATGACCACTCTCATTATTATGACCCAACTCTTCTTCTATAGTCAAATTAATATCAGATTGGCTTTCTTGATGATATTTTCAAAGAGTAAAAGGGGGCATTGCAGCAATTTCAACCATTCCTCCATACATTTTTTGTCCAAAATTTTTCATGGGATATTTTACAAATATGAAGCCCATCAAGCAATAATTGTAGTCCTTTTTTTCAGCTCAAGCCACTTGGATGGGTACAGAACAAACCAATTAATTGATCTAGTTTCCCAAAGGTGTTTTTTGATAGGAAGGGAACAACACATGTACATTATTTAAGTCCCAACTTCCAAGCATGTGAACTTGAAACTGAATCTTGAGATTTAAAAATATTTTTTTTTTCTTTCTCTAAATGCCCAATAATAATGTTCAAATGTTCTTATTAACATTTTATTTGCCCAATGCCTTTTGCAAGAGTGTCACTTGAATTCAAATAAATATGATCCCTAATACTTCATATACATAGTGTAGGATTAACTACAAACTTGTAAAAAATGTGATAGATGTAATTCATTGAAGCACGAGACTTTTGAGATTCAAGTGATATGGCATTTTTATGATTAATCTTTATGAATTTCACTTTTATTTTTCTACTTCTTGAAACTATGAAATTTAGTCACGAGAAATATACTTAATATATTAGAATAAAGAAGATGATCCAGGTAGATACCGGTGGTCATCCACATTTTCCAACTGGCTCAAAACAATTTTCTGGCAATTTTGGCAATTTACTATTTTTAGCAGTTTTAACTTTCGGGGCTATTTTGAGGGCCTAAATGAAAGTTTTTCAGTATTGAGCTTCTCAATGAAAAACAAATGCATGATTGAGCCCCCAAAATGAATCTCCTAGATGATACCTTTCCAACGGGCTATCATACACCTAAAATGGAGATCGTATGCAAAAGTTACGACCCCGGGAAGTTGATGTACTAACTTACCCAAACATGGCCCACATGACTTTTGGTGCTTCATCTCCTAGGGTTAGGTTTTTGGATGTCTAGGGTTTTGGGCATTCATGTTTATTGTAAAAAGGCCTTCAGAGCCTCATTGTAATGATCTTCTTGTGAATGAGAGTAGCTGTCACATCTCTTCTCAGAGATAAGTTGTCACCATTCTAGCGAGTCTTTCACTCTATATTTTTACAGTCTCTGTACATTTCTTTCATTAATAGAAATTGTGTATTACTGTATATCTATGTTTATGGTTACATCTCTGATACATTTATGTTATATTATTGAATATCTGCGTTATCTCTGTGCATTTCTTTATTATATCTCCGCTCTCATTTTGTGCCAAAAATAATCTGAAACATAAGAATAAGAACGATATTGGAGTATACAACAAGATGAATCCAATAACCATAGTAAGCAATATTATGATTGTACTTACAATATGTATTTGTTATTGGATGTCCTTACGATAACTGACATCTCAAATATTTGTTTTTTTTTCCTAATGTATTGCATTGGTAAGAATTTTCGCAACTAACCTTTGAAGAGTGTTGATTAGGTTGTCACAGGCATATTTACCATTATCTTCCAAATGAGCAAGATAAAATCAAATTGCTTGGTGAAAAATAATTCAAATTGCCTAAAACATGTATAAAACAAAGTATCAAATAATCAGAGAGGAAACATGTTTAAAAATATGTAAAACATAGTCAACATGAGGTGAAAGGAAAAGGTGAAAAACCTCTTTGAAATAATTTATGTAGAAATCTTAGATTTTAATCTTTTATCTAGGACACCCGTTGTCTATGGTAGTGGATTTTAGTCTTAGATTTGGATGGATATCTCATTAGTTACATTGGAAACATAAAGTTCTGCCAATTATTCATTTACTTGATTAAAGTGATTCTACGATAGATTGTGGAATGATAATCATAATGTAGGTAAATGTCCTCTATAGTCATGATTTTTTTTTGAGAATGTGATTGTTACACGAGTATTGTTTTTACAACGATGAAATATAATTAGAGAAAAGAAAATATGGTTTTGAAATTTTTAATATCTTAAAAAGTATTATCGTCCTTATGTTTTATAGTTGTTACTAAATTGTATATTGATCATTGCTAGTAAGATGATTGATTCCACACACCTTGCCAAGTTTTGTGAGCAATATTCTAACTTCAAAACTCAAATTGATAACTGCAATTGCTTTTTCCACTTATTAGTCCCTTTTGAAGGCATAGAGGGACTATAGCAATCGATAATTTAATGACTTCATATTAATATGTCATTTTACTATAAATTTTTGCATCATCTCTATTGTTCGAACTAGAGAACTAAAAACATTATTTTTTATATAATAAAAAAACCTTATGTCATCATCTCATTGGACACTAGATTCGAAGTCTTATTGCCAGCTTCGCTATTCCCAATGTTTTAAATGTTTAGATATCCAAAGTTTTGAGCATCAACGCTCTTTTTAATTTTTTAATTTTTATTGAAATGTTTACATACCGAAAGTTTTGAGCATTGACACTCTTTTTGAGGTACTTGAATAGGCCTGACAACTTAAATGTTTATGTAGCATGGGGCCCTTAAACAGTCCTGACAACTTAAATGTTTACATAGCGTGAGGCCCTTAAACAGGTCTGACAGCCTTAAATGTTTACTTAAATATGCATGTCACAGTACATTTTTCCTCCAATTTTTCCATACAATGTTGCAGTGAATTTGGACAATATTGTTGTCCACCGCCACTCGCATAGCCATCATATGTTTCATACTTCTTCTATGCTTGGAATGTAATTTAGTCATCATTGAAGATACATATATTGTTTACTGGTTCACTAGTTGTTGCTTGTTAGTTGGTTCATTGGCTCGTCGGTTGTTGCTTGTTGTTGTTTAGCTCAACTTTGCAAGGTTAAGGTCATGCACCTGCAGTTGGACATGTTGGTGCTTGCTACTTGCTTTTGTTTTCTTAAAATTTGCAAGGTTGGAGTCCTGCACCCATAGTTGGAGTTGTTTTTTCACTTTACAGGGTTCAAGTCCTACACCCACAATTGGACCTGCGATTATGTCGTTCATCATTGCCGAGTAAGTTTCGATGGCATAGTTTCATTCATATTCATTCTTTGTTGTTTATTGTTTACATTTTTCAAGTAAGAATGTTTAAGTATTTCCACTCGCATGGTCATCATATGTTTCATATTTCTTCTATGCTTGGAATGCAATTTAGTCATCATTGAAGATACATATATTCTTTATTGGTTCATTGGTTGTTGCTTGTTCACTTGTTCGTTGGTTGTTGTGTCTTGTTGTTTGGTTCAATTTTTCAGGGTTGAGGTCCTGCACCTGCAGTTGGACATGTTTGTGATTTTTCACTGGTTTTTTGCTTGATGCTTGCTTTTGTTTGCTTCGACTTTGCAAGGTTGCGGTCCTACACCGACAGTTGGAGATGTTTTTTGCACTTTGTAGGGTTCAATTCCTGCACCCGCAATTGGACCTGTGGTTATGTCGTTCATCATTGACGAGTAATTTTCAACACCATACTTTCATTTGTATTATTTGTTCACTGTTCGTTCTTTGTGTTAGCACCACGATTTCCATGGCTAAGGTTAGAGGTTTGTCAACAATTTTGCAAAATCATGCATGTTAGCACCCATATTGTTTTTATGCCTGGAATCATCTAACATCTCCAAGGGTCAGTTTCAAAAGTAAGGTTTTAATTTATTATTTCCATTTCCATTTGCAGTTGTGCGCTGCAAAAATTTGCTACGCGTTGCGCAGAGCGCTTTACCGCGCAAAGGATTCTGTCATGCAGTGGATTTCATCACGCAGTGGATGTTGTCGCGCATAGGATGTCATCGCGCAGTGGGTTTCATCGCGCAGTGGGATGTTTTCACGCATAGGATGCTTTTGTGCAGTGGATTTCGTCGCGTAGTGGGATACGGTCACGCATAGGATGCTTTCACGCAGAGGATTTTCCTGTGCACAAGGTACAGGTCGTGCTGCACAAATGACAGGTTTAGTGGTCAACTTCAAGATCATTTTATGACCAACTAGAGAGGAATTTTGAAAATCTCCGAGAGGTTTTTGTTGAGGACAAACCAAATAATAAAAACCTCTCTCATATTTTCAACAGGTATTACGGATTGGGAGATTCGAATGAATCTTTGAGCCCTATTTTTCAGCTTTCATGATTTCCTGTTTGAGACATGTTTTTGCAACACGTATTTAGGCCAGCTAGAGATGAATTTCAAGAAACTGAGAGAGTTTTTTCTTTATACCGAGCTTAAATACAAAAACCTCTCTCAGTTTCTAAAAATAGTTGTTTATCAGTGAGATACGATGTCATATTTAACGCCTATTTTCCCAGTTTGTTGCACACTCTGCTATGTGTTTTGTTGTAGGTTACTGTTGCGTAGAAGACTTGTTGTGCAAGGGTGACAGAGTGCTCAAAAGTGCATAAGAAGACTCATCACAACCATATGGTTTAATTTTGATCATGATCAATGATTGTAAAGAATATCTCGGTTACGATTATGATTTGGAAAAGTCGGGTTTCCTATTTTTAGTAAATCTGTTGAAGTTATTGCTCTCTTTCAAAAAAAACGGATCCATGATTCTAGGAGATAGTATCTTGACCCCAACAACCAAGGGTGACATTATTTTTCTATATATGGGGATCATTTTCATGTAAAAGGGGTTGTTTGGAAAATTGGGTAGACGATAGCTATTGTATGAAATCTGAGTTTTGACCAGAATTTAATGCAAAGGTCCTGTGATTTGATGAAAAGATTCTAGTTGTAATAGTTGGATGTATTGTGCTTCTCTCTTTGCATATGTTCTTTCCTGTTATCTTTATTTCATATCTTTTTCTATCTATTTCTGAACGAATTATTGAACCTACGGATTCCCTGTACAACGCCCCTTGTTCGCGCCACTTAGACAAAATGTTTTCCTCTCAAGCTAACTCTGAATTCCTCCACAGCAGTGCTCCTGAGTTACTTCTTGTAATTTCTCCCGCCACACATTACGGTTTTACACTGAAGTTTTTTGCTCGCCTAGCCTTATCCTCTCGAATCCAGTCACTAAGTCATTTGTCTCGTCTCTTCCTTAGATCGACCCCATAGCCCAAGTCTTGCTTTTCTGCGCCAATATAACCAGAACCCATTTTATCATAGGTGTTAAATCTAGCCATTGTTTTCAAAGTCATATCCTGCGCGGAGACCATGCCATTTCTGAGAGATCCCTCTCCAGATCTGAAAGCCTAGTTTCGGGTCTCAAAGTTGGTTGAAAAAGTTACCTTCTTCGTTTGTTTATCAGTCGAACAAATTTACGGAGTGCTAACATTCTAGCACCATTGTTGAGGATGGAATTGAATGAAACTTTCCTTGGGAAGAATGACATCGTTTCAGTTCTAAGGTTTGAGAGCAGTAGACACTTAGGCATATATTGGTTGTATTTCTGCTATGGTGACTCCACACATCAAAAAATAAGTTGAAGGTGATTCCACTAGCAGAATAATCCAGAGCTAAAGTTTTCATGGCGACTCTAATCAAGCTTCAAATGTGATTCAAAGACTCCACTGGAGAATGGGACCTGTTGATAGAGATATGGAAGAGCAGTATGGAAAAATAAGGTACTCGAGCTTAAGTTTAGTTCAATAAGTACTTTTTTGTTTTATCAATATCTTCTTGTCCTTTCCTGAGTTTTTCAAAAGAATATTTCTTCACTTACTGTGTTCAAATGAATCTCAAAGATCTACCCTTGTATATCCTTCATTGAAAATTGTAGGTATACCTCCTTCTTGTATAGCCAATATTCACCAAGCTCCTTCCTCTGAACCATATGATGTTCATGATCATTCTTGTGAGATTAATGAAACCAAAGTTGAGCTTGTACCTTTTGTTCTTAATTTTATACCCTCCAAGATTCAAGAAAGATACAGTCCTCTTAAATTTCCTTACATCCTTCATGACTTTCCTTTGAAACATTATAAGTACCTTCCCAGGTTCAATGGAGAGCTCGATGGACATTCAGCTGAAAAACATATTCAAATCTTTGAGCAGTTTATAGATATTTTTGAGATTGAACATGATGATGTATCTATGAGGGCATTTTCTCAGTCCTAACAAGGAGATGTCAAAGCATGGTTCAGAAATTTGCAGCCTCAATCGATTAGCTCGTGGGATGAATTGAGGGAAGCTTTCCATAGATTTTGGGGTGAGAGAAAGTCATGGGATCTACTCCTTTCAGATTTTTATGCCATGAGAAGAATGAAAGATGAAACCATTTCAAATTTAAGTAGGAGGTTTGCTAGTCTTTATTATAAACTGCCTAAAGAAATCCAACCTCTTGAAGTTGCTTCCATGCTCCATTATGTAACAACCTTTCAACCAGACTTACCTTTTCTTTTGATGGAGAGGAAGTCTATGTCTTTGCATCAGATGCTTAGCAATGCTCAGGAAGTTGAAGACAATATTCAAGCATGTAAAGAGCTAGAAAATCAGATTTTGGATGAGAAATTGAAAGTTGGGGAGCCGGACACTGTGCATAATATGCAGGAGGTTGATCATGTCATAAGTTTTCTTGAAGGATGTCATGAGGATGTGTTTGCAAAGAATGATGATCAGCTTGAAGAACAAGTTACTCTCTTGAATTCCTTTGATACTAATTTAGTTTCTAATCCATCTCATGATAAGCACGGGGCTGATTGTTTTATGTATTCATTTGTAGACAGTCAAGAAAATGAATTTACAAATCAGCTTGTTGAAGAGCAGGTTGATGTCCCAAGATTTTTCTTGTTAGATGACATTGCAAATATTGTTGATTTTCCTATATATGATGAATATGATGATGATCATGGTGTTGACTTCCTAGAACAACCAGCTGCATTTTCTCTATCAGAAAATGTTCCTTTTTAGCAGTGTAATGAGGGCGATCAACCTACATATCATAGTTACAAAGAAGAAAGTATTGAATCAGCTGAAGGAAATTTTTTACCTTTATGTTTTTCTTCATTTAAATTGTTGAAAGAAAATTTTAAGATCGTCACTGAAGCAAAGGAATGTGTCTTGATGCCAAATCACACTAATTCACTGGGACAAACTGACAAGAAATTGCAGCAATCTTCTCATGTGTTTAATGACCCTTTTTCTTGTTATATGGAGGGTTTTATCAGTTCAAAATTACAGCCATTGGTCGAAGATGAATATGAAAATGAGTGTGTTCAGAAATCCAAAGAAATTGAAAAATGTGCATATGACAGCAGTGAAGAAAATGAAGAAGGTTTTGAATCAGGTGAAAGAACCTTGTCATTGGGTTTTGCTTCTTTCAAATTGTTGAAGGAAAATTTTTATAATGTTTCAAATCAAAAATCCTCCAAGCATGATGTTGAATATGAAGAAGGGCGTAGACTTGCAAATGAAAACTATCTTCCATTATGTTTTTCTTCCTTTGAATTGTTGAAAGTAAATCATGAGATAACAGAGGAAGCAGAGAAGTCTGACTACACAGTGACACTATTTTACATCAGAAAATTGTTATCAGTGAAGAGGACCAACAACGTTCTCATACTTTTAATGACCATGTTGTTGATTACATGGAAAGTTGTTTCAGTTCAGATTTGGATCATGTAATCAACTACAATCTTGGAAATAAATATAATGGTAAATCAACATCAGTATTAGATATGGATTGCTTGCCACTGGGGGTTTCATTTCAGCCAGCACTGTCTTCTGATTCAGAAGATTGTTATTTCCAGCAGTCTCAACATATTTTTCAGCCTTTTTGTGGCAATCAACAAGTTGAATTACATGAAAACAAGGATGCAGTGGAAGGGGTGAAACATGATTGTTATTTTATGCACGTTCTGGAGGATCCATTTGCAGTTTTGTTGGAGGCCACAAACAATCTCAATGTTTTTTATTTTTTGAGATTTGAATTTATAGATAATTTTTTGAATGACTTATCAATAAACAGTATTTGGAGCAAGCATGTGCAAAGAAAGAAAAAAGAATGTTTTGAGTATCCCCAATAACCCTATTTTGAGGCTCGATCGACCGCTTTCCATACTTATCCATTCCTTAATTTCTCTTCCCCGTACCCACCATCTTCGCACTTGTTTCTAAATATGCAATTAGTAAGCTTTAATGCTAACATCTCATCATGCAAGAACCATAAATATTGTCATTAATGAGCGAAAGGCTCGAGGAGATCTCCCATTAATATGCATTAAACCAAGATTTGTGGAGGGTTATATTATCCCTTTTGAGTGTTCATTTCAAACATCATGGAATGTCTTTCGCAGGTCGTCGGGTTGGCAAGTTCACAAAATATCCAATCCTTAATGGCTCTTCGTTGTACCCGCCACCTTCACACTTCTAAGTATGCAATTACTAATATTTAATGCTAACAACTCATCATGCAGCAACCATAGAGATTGTCATTAATGAGTGAAAAGCTCAAGGATATATCCCATTCACACGCATTGGACCAAGATTTGTGGAGGGTTATATTATCCCCTCCAACTATTCATTTCAAACATGGCCTGGAGCAAACAGACATTCTCATAAACTAATGGCAGCATCTCGACAATAGTTATGTGGAGATACAGTGAACATCTTCAAGTGTGAGGACCAGAACTTCCAGTGGTCCAGGGCATACTCTTAATACTCATCCCCTTCACCCAGAACGAAGTAATTTGGACCTCTAGAATTTCTCGTGCAGGCTGTGTCCCTTAAGTTTTTTATTGTAAGGAGGTGGTCTCTTGGTGCACCGAGAGATATATTTTGGGACAAAGAATTATTTTACTGCGGGACCACTCTCTTGTTTCTTTTCCGCCTTAGATCTTCCGCAAGATGTTAAGATTGTCAAAGCCAACATTAACCTTCAGAGGATAAGATTGCAAGCAATTCCTAAAAAGGCATGATAATGGGTTGGACCTCTTTCCTGAGTTCCTGGAAGACCCGACGATAGTTCCTGAAGATATCACAGGTTGCAGGTTAGTTCATTTAGAAATCCATTTCGGGAAATTGTCTGGTTGTCTACAAGAATAAAGGGACAGGAATCCACAACAAATATTTCCTGCATGATTCTTTATATTTTGTATTTCACAGTCAAGGAACAAGCCAATTTTTATTGGGGGAAGGTAATTTCTATTGAAATTTGTTCCTAGTTGTCACAATTCAAAGAGGAGAAGAAATTGTATATGTTATCCTACTTGGTTTTTGCGATAGCGCATTGTTATATGTTTCCAAAACTGCCTATGTCCAAGAAGGTAAACTATGAATTCGACCCAGTAACCTTCCGGTACCAGGCCTTGTGGAGGCACAAGGCCTCCCATTGTTTTTATGAGGTTTTTAATGACTTTGTCTTGGTTTTCAAAGATTTATTGTTAGGAAATGATGCTCCATGCATGTCTGAACAGGAAACCAAGTTTTTGGATAGGAAGGGGACACTTGAAAAAATGGAGAATTACAGTGTGATAATGATTTTTGGCTCCAAGGAAAATCCTCCTTTCCTTCCATGTCACATTACGAAAAAGAATGTTTGTTACAGAAATAACAAGGCAATACAACTACTAGTTTCATTTCTTCCATGAGATGAGAAAAAAGAAGTTCATTCCTCTGCCTTGGAAAGTCGAGGACTTCGTGTTCAAGAATGTCAACAAGATTGACGAATCTGTAGGCCATTTCAACAACTTGAACCTAAGATATGTTGAAAGGCTAAGAGGGTGCGACCCTAATGGGATTATTTTAGAACATTTACTAGCAGTTGGCTTCAGCAATTCTTTTATCTAGACACAAATAAACGAAGACAGAGACAATGATGACAACACTCATGCTCCTAACGTTGGTGACCTAGATACATTACAAAGCACCATTGAATTGTACAAACAACAGGGGAAAGGCCCTGGTGAGAAGAGTGTTCAATCCTCGGCTACCACTCCCAAGAGCACGACATCTTGGAGCATCGCTCTAATGGCCCACCCCAGTAATAAAGCAACCCAAAATTATTCAAATAGAGGAAGATATAAGAACCCTCCTCGCGGTAAAATTGATAGTTCCCACAAGCTTCCCGTGAGAAAGAAGATAAAAAATGTTGTAGGTCAAGCGGAAGAACCCAAAATGGAAAGTGAGGACATGGAACTTGAGATTGATCTGGATAACGTATTTTGCAATGGTTGGATGATACATTCAGGATATTAGCGGTTTTTCTATGATCTTAAAGAATAGACAAGACTTGCTTTGCCTTTTAATGTAATCTCTATGAAGCAAATGTAACATGTAGTTCATTTTAGCACTTTTACTTGATCGATGAAATTACCAAAATTCATCTTCAAAAATATTTTGAAATAAAAGGATATATGCTATGTGAAGTCCAATGGAACTATGATATCAAACACAGAAAATTCAAATTCAAATTCATCGTTGTTATATTTACAGTGAAGTTGACAGTACAATAATTTTACTTGAACATCCCAAAATTGATTTTTTTTGTAGCTTTTTGATGCTTCTCTTATGCAAACACATCCTGGAAAGTATAACCATGACTCACTTTCTCTATTCCTTGATTGAAGAGCATGTTCAGTTGTCTAATGCACTTCATAGTTACTATTAAGACCATCAATGGGGATTTGTTAAGACCAATTCCCTCTTCCGAAAATTTCCCTCCCCTTTCGTTTTTCCCTCTACTTTCCCTTTTTGGTTACTTAGTCATTTTTTGGAAAATGTCTAAGTGTGCGGGTTGGTGGATTCACGCGTTCATATTTTCACTGATGCTTGTATATCATGAGTCCGACCGACCGCTTCCCCATTCCATATTTAGTGACTTTTTCGATCATGGTTTCCCGGATAGGCGGGCTCAACATTGCGCTTCCATTATTCCGCCCCCTGCAAACAGCACTCGGACTTCCTCGATATACAAATTGACAACCAAATTGCGCTTTTGTTTTCTCCTTAACTTTTCCTTTCTGGTTACTTAGTCATTTTTCCAAATAAGTCTCATGCTTTTATATCACGAGTCTAACCGACCACTTCCCCATTCCATACTTGGCCACTATTTCCACCATCGGTTTCCGGGAAAGCTTGCTCAACATTGCGCTTCCATTGTTCCACAACTTACAAATAGCACCCGGAGTTCTGTGATATACAAATTGATCACCGAAGTTCGTCATCATGCCATGTTCTGTGTTACACATTTTGTAGTCAAAAGTTAGAAGACATACAATTTGACCATTGGGCCCTCACGTCTCATTAGTATAACTTCTGACCTTGTTTTGAAGCCCAACCAACCGCTTTCCATACTTGGCCATTTCTTGGAATCTCTTTCGCGGGTTGGTGGGTTCACAAAATGTCCAATGCTTAATCGCTCTTCGCCATCCCCACCACCTTCACACTTCTTTCTAAGATTTTCATTAATGTATGAAAGGTTGGATGAGATCTGTCATTAATACGAATTAAACCAAGATTTGTGGAGGGTTGTATTATCTCTTCCGAGTGTTCATTTCAAGCATCATGGAATCTCTTTTGTGTGTCATCTGGTTGGCTTCTTCACGAAATCTCCAATCCTTAATCGCTCGTCGTCGTCACCGCCACCTTTGCACTTTTTTCTAAGTATGCAATTAGTAAGCTTTAATGGTAACAACTCATTATGCACGAACCGTAGAAATTGTCATTAATCAACAAAAGGCTCGAGGAGATCTCCCATTGATACACATTAAACCAAGATTTGTGAAGGGTTATATTATCCCTTTTGAATGTTCATTTCAAACATCATCTGGAGAAAATGGACATTCTCGTTAACTTATGGCAGCAATTCGACAGCAGTTATGTCCAAATACAGTAAACACCTTCGGGCATGATGACCAAAACTTCTAGTGGTCCAGGGCATATTCTTACTACTCATCTCCTTGCACCCAGAGGAAAAGAAGGAGATGGTCCCTTGGTGAACCGAGATATATACAAGCCAAATAATTCCAAGGCAAACCCCCCTGCTCAGACAACCCCCCCCTGGGTTGATCGTCGGCGCAGAGGTTGATGTGGTCGATTTCGAGATGGAAGAAGATGGTCTGATGGATGATGATACCACAATGGATGATGGAAATGCAGACGATGTTCCCACTCTTGTGCCCAAATTGAAATCCACCATAACGGGGGGCACTTCCCGGCTCAGACATGGTGGCCCTAACAAGACCAAAGGAAGGGATTTCAAAAAATAAACCGAAGTTGAATGCAATAGCCGCTTTGCAACTCGAGATTTTGAGTCTTTTGAATTGGATGGCAGTCCTTTCCCTCATAGATGTATCCTTTCCTTTGTTTTAGGGTTTTGGATTGGGTTTGGATTTGTCCCTGGTGCAGGTTGTGTCCCTGAAGTCTTTGACTATAAGGAAATGGTCTCTTGCTGCGTCGAGAGATATATTTCAAGCCAAATAATTATTCAATTGCGGGACCACTCTCATGTTCTCTGGATATACAGTTAACATCTTAGGGGGTGAGGACCAGAACTCCCAGTGGTGCAAGGCATATTCCTACTACTCATCCACTTCCACCCAGAATGAAGTAATTTGGACCTATAGAATTGCTCGTGCAGCCTGTATCCCTAGAGTCTTTTCTTGTAAGAATGTGGTCTCTTGGTCCCCTTCCACCCAAAACGAAGTAATTTGGACCTATGGAATTTCTTCTGTAGGTTGTGTCCCTGAAGTCTTTGACTATAAGGAGGTGGTCTCTTGGTGTGTCCTCACTTTCAGTTTCGGTCTCTTTCGCTAGCCCTACAACGTTTTTTCTCTCCTTCCTCACAGAAATCTTGTGAGAACTATCAATTTTACTGCAAGGAGGGTTCTTATCTCTTCCTGCGTTTGAAGAATTCTAGGTTTCTTTCTTACTGGGGTGGGTTGTTGGAGCGATGCTCTAGGATGTCGTACTCTTAGTAGCGGTAGTCAGGGATTGGACACTATTCTCACTAGGGCCTTTTCCCTGTTGTTTGTAAAATTCAGTGGTGCTTTGCAATGTCTCTAGGTCACCATCGTCAAGATCAGGAGTGTTGTTGACCTGTTTCAAGCCAAATAATTATTCCACTACGAAACCACTCTCTTGTTTTTTTGTCACCTTAGGTCTTCCGCAAGATGTTGATATTGTCGCAGCCAACATTGACCTTCAGAGTTGAAGACTGTAAGGAGTTCCTAAAAAATCATGATAATCAATTTTGTATGCATGTTCAAGAGCTTGTCGATGGCTCTTGCATGTTGTCGCACTAGATGAACAACACAAAATTGTATGCATGTTTTTTTTTTTTTTGTAACTCCTCTACCTGTATTTATGAAAAATATGTTCAATGCTTCGGTGCAAAGAATTTAGTCCAATGTCTATGGATAAATTTATATTACCCACTATTTTTTTATAGATTTACTATTAAAAAAATTTCCTTGGAATCTTGGTTGGGGCTTCTTTGTTGAATTGAACACCTCTTCTCGTTTGCATGGTTCGATAGTCTCATAATTCTTAAATATTGTATTGACTGAAGTAATTTGATCAAATATGGAGCATTAAAAAATTATATGACAATGCATTGTGTCGATCACATGAGGCTTCTATGGAAAAAATTTATTGGTTGTCCATCCCCTTGCCTCTAATTGAGCACTTTTACTTTATTAATGAAATTACCAAATTTCTTCTTCGCAAATATTTTGAAAAAAAAATTGATATATGCTAGTTGAAGTCAAATGGGGCTATGAAATCAACCACAATATTAAAATTCAAGTTCGTCGTTGTTATACTTACGGTCAAGTTGACAGTACAATAAGTTTATTTCTAGATATGCAATTATTAAGCTTTAATGCTAGTAACTCTCATGCATGAAGTTTAATACTTAAAATAATATTTCAAGGCATTAAACAATGTATCAAGAACACAATTACTCCCACAAGTTGCAATAAAAACAAAGCTTCAACAAAGCATTTTCTCACACCCTTTTTAATGATACAAGAACAATAGAAAAGGATTAACTGGATAAAATATTGGACTAGAAAATGATGATTTTGCAACAATGGGGCTTGTTTGAGACCAATTCCCGCTTACAAAAATTTCCCTCCGCTTTTCTATTTTCCCACTCTCTTTTATCCCCTTCTTTTCCCTCTTCTATACTTAATCAAATTTCCCTTTATTTTTCCCCTCTACTTTCTCTTTCTAGTTACTTAGTTGGTTTTTCAAAAAATGTCTAACTACGCGGGTTGGCGGACTCACGGGTTCACATTTCCACTCATGCTTTTATATCACGACTCTGACCGACTACTTCCCCATTCCATACCTAGTCACTTTTTCAATCACATATTCCCAAGTAGGCGGGCTCTAGATTGTACTTCCATTGTTCTGTGACCTACAAACAACACCTGGACTTCCGTGATATACAAATTGACTGTCAGACTCCCACATCATCCCCTCTTCCATGTTACACATTTTGCACTCAAAATTTCCAAAACATACAATTTGACCGTCGGGGCCTCACGTCTCCTCGAGAACCCTTGTCACCCTATTCTGAAGCCTGTCTGACCGCTTTCCATACTTGGCCATTTCTTGGAATCTCTTTCGCGGAACATCGGGTTGGCGGGTTCATGAAATCTCCAATTCCTAATTGTTGTTTCATGTTCCCGCCACCTTCGCACTTCTTTCCAAGTATGCAATAACTGAGGTTTAATGCTAAAATCTCATCATGCAGCAACCATAAAGATTGTCATTAAGGCTCTAGGAGACAATCACACTGACTATCCCTACACAACTTGTCCTGAAACATGCAGAAAATATCTTGTCAGGTAATGGTATATCTATTACAAATTTTAATATTTTAGCCCTTCTTTTCCCTCTTCTATACTTAACCAAATTCCCCTCTCTTTTTTTCCCTCTACTTTCTCTTTCTAGTTACTTAGTCGTTTTTTTAAAAATGTCTAACTGTGCGGGTTGGCGGACTCACGACTTCACATTTCCACTCATGATTTTATATCACGACTCCGACCGACCGCTTCTCCATTCCATACCTAGCCACTTTTTCGATCGCGAATTTCCAAGCAGGCGGACTCTAGATTGCACTTACATTATTATGTGACCTACAAACAACACCCAAAATTCCGTGATATACAAATTAACTGTCGGACTCCCACATCATCCCCTCTTTCGTGTTACACATTTTGCACTCAAAAGTTCTGAGACATACAATTTGATCATCGGGACCTCACGTCTCCTGGGGAACCCTTTTCACCCTATTTTGAAGCTCGTCCGAACGCTTTCCATACTTAGCCATTTCTTGGAATCTCTTTCGCGGATCGTCGAGTTGGCGGGTCCACGAAATCTCCAATTCCTAATTGATGTTTCATGTGCATGCCACCTTCGCACGTATTTCCAAGTATGCAATAACTCAGGTTTAATGCTAATAGCTCACCATGCAGCAACCGTAAAGATTGTCATTAATGAGAAAAAGGATCGAGGAGACAGTCACACTGACTATCCCTAGACAACTTGTCCAAAAACATGGAGAAAATATATTTCCAGGAAATGGGATATCTATTACAAATTTCAATATATTAGCGAAAATGAGTCCAACTGAATGTTTCCCTATTCCATACTTAGCCACTTTTTCGATTGCGGGTTCCCAGACAGGCGGGCTCAAGATTGCACTTCCATTTTTCCGCGAACTGCAAACAGCACCCAGAGTTCTGTGATATACAAACTGACCAATGGACTGCCCCATCATGCCCTCTTCCATTTTACGCGTTTTTCACTCAAATTTTACGAGACATACAATTTGACCATCAGGCCCTCACCTCTATTGAGTATCCCCAATAACCCTATTTTGAAGCCCAATCGATCGCTTTCTATACTTATCCATTCCTTAATTTCTCTTCCCCGTACCCACCACCTTCGCACTTGTTTCTAAATATGAAATTAGTAAGCTTTAATGCTAAACACTCATCATGCAGGAACCATAAATACTGTCATTAATGAGCAAAAGGCTCGAGGAGATCTCCCATTAATATGCATTAAACCAAGATTTGTGGAGGGTTATATTATCCCTTTTGAGTGTTCATTTCAAACATCATGGAATGTCTTTCGTGGGTCGTCGGGTTGGCAAGTTCACAAAATATCCAATCCTTAATGGCTCTTTGTTGTACCCGCCACCTTCACACTTCTAAGTATGCAATTACTAATATTTAATGCTAACATCTCATCATGCAGCAACCATAGATATTGTCATTAATGAGTGAAAAGCTCAAGGATATATCCCATTCACACGCATTGGACCAAGATTTGCGGAGGGTTATATTATCCCCTCCAACTATTCATTTCAAACATGGCCTGGAGCAAACAGACGTTCTCATAAAGTTATGGAAGCATCTCGACAATAGTTATGTGGAGATACAGTGAACATCTTCAGGTGTGAGGACCATAACTTCCAGTGGTCCAGGGCATACTCTTAATACTCATCCCCTTCGCCCAGAATGAAGTAATTTGGACCTCTGGAATTTCTCGTGCAGGTTGGGTCCCTTAAGTTTTTTATTGTAAGGAGGTGGTCTCTTGGTGCACCGAGAGATATATTTTGGGACAAAGAATTATTTACTGCGGGACCACTCTCTTGTTTCTATGTCGCCTTAGGTCTTCCGCAAGATGTTAAGATTGTCAAAGCCAACATTAACCTTCAGAGGATAAGATTGCAAGCAATTCCTAAAAAGGCATGATAATGGGTTGGACCTCTTTCCTGAGTTCCTGGAAGACCCAACGATAGTTCCTGAAGATATCACAGGTTGCAGGTTAGTTCATTTAGAAATCCAYTTCGGGAAATTGTCTGGTTGTTTACAAGAATAACGGGACAAGAATCCACAACAACTATTTCCTACATGATTCTTTATATTTTGTATTTCACAGTCAAGGAACAAGCCAATTTTTATTGGGGGAAGGTAATTTCTATTGAAATTTGTTCCTAGTTGTCACAATTCAAAGAGGAGAAGAAATTGTATATGTTATCCTACTTGGTTTTTGCGATAGCGCATTGCTATATGTTTCCAAAACTGCCTATGTCCAAGAAGGTAAACTATGAATTCGACCCAGTAACCTTCCGGTACCAGGCCTTGTGGAGGCACAAGGCCTCCCATTGTTTTTATGAGGTTTCTAATGACTTTGTCTTGGTTTTCAAAGATTTATTGTTAGGAAATGATGCTCCATGCATGTCTGAACAAGAAACCAAGTTTTTGGATAGGAAGGGGACACTTGAACAAATGGAGAATTACAGTGTGATAATGATTTTTGGCTCCAAGGAAAATCCTCCTTTCCTTCCATGTCACATTACGAAAAGAATGTTTGTTACAGAAATAGCAAGGCAATACAACTACTGGTTTCATTTCTTCCATGAGATGAGAAAAAAGAAGTTCATTCCTCTGCCTTGGAAAGTCGAGGACTTCGTGTTCAGGAATGTCAACAAGATTGATGAATCCGCATGCCATTTCAACAACTTGAACCTAAGATATGTTGAAAGGATAAGAGGGTGCGACCCTAATGGGATTTTTTTAGAACATTTACTAGCAGTTGGCTTCAGCAATTCTTTTATCTAGACACACATAAACGAAGACAGAGACAATGATGAAAATACTCATGCTCCTAATGTTGGCGACCTAGAGACATTACAAAGCACCACTGAATTGTACAAACAATAGGGGAAAGGCCCTGGTGAGAAGAGTGTTCAATCCTCGGCTACCACTCCCAAGAGCACGACATCCCGGAGCATCGCTCCAACGGCCCACCCCAGTAATAAAGCAACCCAGAATTATTCAAACAGAGGAGGAGATAAGAACCTTCCTCGCGGTAAAATTGATAGTTCCCACAAGCTTCCTATGAGAAAGAAGATAAAAAATGTTGTAGGTCAAGTGGAAGAACCCAAAATGGAAAGTGAGGACATGGAACTTGAGATTGATCTGGATAACGTATTTTGCAATGTTGATCATCCCAAGGACATGATCCACCATAGTCCCCTAATGGAAATATTTGAGACCGAATTTTTTTACGAAGATGAATCCTTTGTATTCTAGAGCGTTGTTTTTTACAGTGAATCTAAAAATTTAATTATTGAAAAGAGAGATGTAAGAAATAAGAAAGTGAAATATCATTCATAGATTAACCTAAGGAACATGCAACAATCCCAAATCTCTCGAATTCACTGAGCAACCAGAAATGCTCTTGATGATTCCATTGGAGGCATTGAGGCAGAGAATTCTAGACTGAAGGACTAACTCAAGGAATTGGAGGAAGCTTTGATTCCTATCCCATTGCTTTCCAGTCCTTTAGCAATAACCATGCCTTCCACCCCTGCAGCCAAGTTAAAAGGATCCTCCAGCCTCCTCACATCGTGTAGAGGCTATGTGGAGAAGAATATCAAGAAAAGAATGGAGCTAATTACTCAGGCCTGGGAAACATCACAAAGTATAGATTCCCTTGGAATGAGGGCACATGCTTTGCATGAACATTTGCAGGCGGATTTAAAAAATGAAGAACATTTCTATCTAGAGACGGTCATCCCTTTTGGCATCCATGTCAGCAACATGACAGATATGAGAAGAAGACCAGAAGATCTCCCCTCCCCAAACTGGATCAATCAATTAAATGCATGCTGGAAAGAGAAAGTGACGAACCTACATCTCATTGTCCAATCATGTGAAAAAAACCATGTAAAAGAAAGAAGAATTATTCAGAAAGCTCACCGAAATAGACTTAGTCGGAAGTACCATCGAGGTCCAAGAGCCCAACTTAATTTTCAACTCCTTATCCTTAACCAAGCAATCCTTCGATGAACAAGTTGATGTTTTTAAGGGGTTTTCTTTAGAAAACTTTTGCAGCATCCTTGATTATGGTGAAGATGACATGGACAACTATATAGTGGACTATTCGGTACAAAATGAAGAAATTGATCAGGCTCTGCGTAATATTTCTATCGATCTAAGGGAATTAGAAAAGGATATTTTCAACATAAAAATCTGGGATGAGATCAATGTGGCCCCCATGAGAAGCTACATTGAAGAATGGCTCCAAAGAGAAATCGACAAGCTCATTGATGAAGGGAAACAAGCAGTTGGAACGATTCCAGTAGCCGTCGACGAGAGCAATAATAAGGCATCAGCAAGCAAATAGCAAAGGGGGAGATAGATACCATCATATTAAGTCTATATTGATCAGATCCTCCTTTATTTATTAATCCAGTTATTCCACCTCTTTAAATAGGAATGTCTAACGAAAGACTGATAACTTCTAATTTCTTCTTTTCAGGCCTTTCTCTCTATCGTCACCCACTTCTTATTTATACAGTCATATTTCTTGTACTTATTTCTTTTACGGTCTGCAGGAGCCCCAATCCTGGTCTATATGACAAACACATTTAAATTTCCAGGAATATATAACAAACATTATTATTTTTTGATAAATTTCAAAGAAAATTGCTTCGAGAACAATCTCGACAGTGCCTTGTAACCTTGTTTTTGGAATGCAAAATTAGTTCTCTTTATGCATGTTGGTCATATTATTTTATTTTTATGTGCTCGGAAATTTTTATCTTCAACTATGATGGATGTCAGGAGATTGTGTTTATTTAATTTGAATGTTTAATGTGTGTGATTCCTGGTCCTATTTTCCAGGAACCTTTATTTCAAAAAAAAAAAAACATTTTCTATCGTTTTGTATTGCTTTAAGTCATTACGATGAAAATTCTCTAAATCCCACATTTGAACTATACACACCCCAAGAAAAACTTAAAGAGGATTACCACATCTATAAAAACGCAGTAGGATTGACATCCTCGTTAGGTTGTCGTTTCGGTCCTAACAAATTGCATAAATAGAAACCTTCGAAAATTTTTATCATTGCCAAAAAAGCAATCAACTGGATAGACATGTTGAGATGTCCAGTTGATACTATACAAATATGCCCTCTTCCTAGAGATAAATTGTAGATCAACCTCTGACAATATATAGAAAAAAAACTAGCAAACACATATAACTTTAACTTTGCCACCGCATATAACTTTATTTATCCTAACACATGTAGAGACACACAAGCCAGGTGATCTATTTAATAGAATGAAATGGATGTTTCTTACTTTGTCCATGGGAAAAATTAAAGAAGTGACTATGAAAATTTTACTTAACTATAAATATTGGGATGAAAGCTAGTTGGAAGTATACAGAGATCATTATGAATGAATTTTATAAATACATTAAAGAGATAAAACATACAAGGTAGGAATGGAAATTTTGAACATGGAAAGTCAAACTCCAACAATATATCAAGTTACACATGATGGGGATATTTGTGCTCTTTCGTATATGTCTGTTGTACTACTAGTAATATGAAAAATTATAGAATCTTATTAAGAAAATAAAAGCAAGATGGATTATCCAAAACATGGTATAATTAGAATGAAAATACTTTCAAAAAATAATTGGTTTCAATGCCAGAATTGCACTAGGAGCCACGTGTCATTTTCTACATGGATACCATATGTACTTCATGTTGCTTTCCACGTGTCTGTTGCAGTTTCCATTTGCCTCCGCTACTTATTCCCCCATCCCTGTGCATTTATTCTCATTCCAACCCGACAGGGACTACGCTGTCATGCAGCACTTGTTTACCTATTGTATTCTACATTTTACTAGGTTGGAGTTAAAAAGAATACCCTTTCCAAATTTTGGTTGTTGAAGCAAATTGTTTTTCCCTATTGCTTCTAACTTTTGGGTCTTTGATAGTGATATCACTTCATGCCAACATGTTTATCCTTGATGCGAGCATTTTGTCTTTGTAATGGATTGGTGTAAAAGAATATATAATTATGAAAAAATAATTTATCATTCTAATTATGTATTTAATAATTAGGTAGTTTGGTGACTATGAAGTTCAAATAAGAAAATTGTAAAAGTTTCCTTTATATTTTGAGTGAAAAGTAAATCCATTGACCAATTTTTGGTCACTAAATAAAATTATTTTCCTTGTGAGACTTATAAATACTTGGTCTTTAGCATTAATGTCGCTTCCTGCATGTTTCTCCTTGGTGCAAGCTTTTTTTTTTTCACTAGACAATGATACAGAAGCATACATAATTATGAAAAAATTATTTCTCTCCCTAATTATGTTTTTCATAATTAAGTAGTTGTCTAATTAGAGCTTAGCAATTTGAATTGAGAAAATTCTAAATAATTTACTTCTCTTTTTTCCCAATGGCATAATTGACCCAAAGAGGTCAACACAAGTGACCCTCAAGGAATCAAGCAATGATCACAAGCACTTATCTTTAGCAAAGCTACCATGAAAAGAGACACTTTTTCATCAAAATCATCTAGGATTTGCACTTGGTCCCAAACTCTTTCGTGTGTCCTCGAGAAAATGTAACCTTGGTGAATGGCCTAACATGCAACCTACTTCACTATAAAACCATCACCCATCAACTTTACTTATAGTATGACTTATATTTACAGATTTATAATTTATTCATATAAGATACAACCAAATAATTTAGTTATCTTTCTAAGGAAAACATATACACCTAAATAAAACTATGTTGATATATATGGCCAAATGGAAAATGTGTAAGCAAATCATAAAACTACCAAAGATCAACAATTTGAATTGGTATAGATTATTGAGTGAAAATTTCACAAAAGATGGGCCAAAATAGAAGTCATAAACATAAAAGTTGTAAATCTGAATAATCAGTATATTAAAAAAAACACGCAAACACTTAAAAATGATTTTGATGCAAAGTTATGACCAAATTATGAGAAGTTTTCTTATCTACATGAATGTTTTATGGGAGAGAGTTGAGTGGTTGTCAAGATCACAACCTCTAGACTTTTGCATGGCCCGCCATGGGTGTGCACAAGAAGAATTAAATGTAATTGATGTCTTAACTAGGCTTATCATCTTATGATGTTTTACAAATTCTTGATAATAATGTTGCAAATATACTTTTGGGTCAAACCACACCAAAAGCTAGAGAAGTGCTCTAGGTTTCTAAGATATTTTATTTAAAACATCATTATATACAAAGTGGAATTTATAATGAAAACCCATGAAATACGACTGACACCACTGTCGGCCAGTAAGACATGAATAGACATGACTTAATCATTTTCGATGTGGGTATGGAATCTTTCTTCATAATTGAGAGTGTCCCACATTTTGTTGTAGATTTTCCAAATGATAAAAGGTTGGCCATTTATCATTTGTACATTGTTTTTAGCCTTAGTTTCCCATTGAAGATGGTTGAAGATGAAATGACACAAGATTTCCCCATCATTTGGTCCATTCTGGAAAAGGATTTGAACATATTGCAGAGGAGATAAAAAGTTTCATATAGAAGATAAAGTTGTTGGGTCTACTGCACTTTTATTAAGACCAAAATCTTTTCACCAATCTGCAAGCCAACTTGGAGGTCTTCCTGCTGTGGCAGTGTTTACATTTCCAAATTTGACAAGTGTCAAGAAATCTTCTTCTTGTATGAAATCCCACCATAATGTTTTGTAATGAGAATAATCATAGTCGTTGTCAGGGAAGTATAAGGATTGATTTCTTTCTGGCCAATGGCATAGTAATCTAGGTCTTTGGAGGCAAAAGTATTGTTGGTTAAAACCTTGGTTATTCCTGATATCCCAAATGAGATCTATGTCATAAAAAATATTGGAGAGAGCATCTTGTGCTTCAACAACCTTTTGTGAAGCTCTCAAAATGATAGGAATTAAAACATTAGAACTTTGCCTGGTGCGAACTTCTGGAACTAGTCTTGAATAATGGAATTGATTTGTGGGAGATATCAATTTTGTACTTCTTAATTCCCAATGAGGTTTCCAGTTTGATGAGTATTGTTCCCAACTCAATGTATCTGGAATAGTTGTTAGGATTTCGGATCCATTTCTCAATTGGACAGAGATAATCATAGAGACCTGTCGAAGGTGTTCTCTGCTTAAAAAGTCTGGGATACAATTTGTGGTGCGTTTAATATGTTCTATGGAAAAATCAAATTGCTAAACAGGGCTTTCCACCTAGAAAACTTGGCATCACTAGGAGTTTTTATCTCTTTGTTAAGAATTTTATTCATAGCTGCAGCATCATTTCTTAGCAGAAATTTCTTATATATAAGAAATATTTCAAACTTATGGATAGCATTTAGAGTTGCTTTTATTTCTTTATCTAAGGCAGAGTAATTATTTTCACTAGCTTGCCAGAGCCCGGAAGCAAACTGAACTATTTCTTCCCTTTTCTTACCCTCTTATTTTATGACTTGCTTAAGGACGGCTCCCCAACCAAGATTTCTAGCATCTGTTTCAACAATTTTAGGAAGATCATCGTCAGAGATATAAAGAAATGGGAGTGTCTTTGCTTTGGACTTAATATTTCTGACAGCTTGCGAATGTGCTTTTGTCCATGGCGTCGGATCTTTCTTTAACCTGTCATTCAATAGTTTACGATCCTGAGCACATCCTTTATAAAAATGACTAATATAATTTAAGCTTCCAAGAAATCTTTGGAGTTGGACTTTGTCAGTAATCTTATCTGGAAACTTATCAACAAATTCAATGGCATGGGTTTGCAGGGTTAATTCACCATTCTGAATGATATGGCCAAGATACTTGACTTCAGTTTTGAAAAGTTCAAGTTTTTTCTTTGAGAAAACCAGTCCTGCTTCTTTAACAACTTGCATGAATTTCCTAAGATGTTTGAAATGTTACTCAATAGAGGAAGAAAATACAAGTAGGTCATCAATATAAACAATAAGCCAGTCGAAATAAGGTTTCAAAGTGTTATCCCTAACTCTTTGAAATTTTGTTGGAGCATTTTTTAAACCAAAGGGCATGCCATTCCATTCATAATGTCTTACCGGAACACTAAAAGTTGTTTTGAATTGTCTTCTTCTTTAACTGCCACTTGCCAGAATCTTGATTTCAAGTCAAATTTAGAAAAAATCTTTGCTCCAGCAATCCTAGTTACCAAACTTGTTTTGTTTGGAATAGGATAGGTATCATTAGCCAGTATTTTATTTAGTGGTTTATAATTTACCACTAATATGGGAATTCCTCGGAGTTGTTCAAAATGTGTATTAACATAGAATCCATAGCAATTCCATGGACTAATGGATTCTCTAATAAGTCCTTTGTGAAGTAAGCTTTTGACTTCTTCTAAACATAGCCTTTGATATTCAGCATTCATTGGGATGGCTCTTCTTTTGCAAGGTTTTACCTCATAGGCATATTTATATGGAAGTGTGACTTCATGTTTTTTTTTATGCTAGAAAGAAGTTGGATTTTCAAAGCATATTTGATCTTCAAATTCTTTTTTCAGCTCTAGAATCTTTTGTTGTATTTGACTTTGGTTAAGTTGATCAATAATCCTTAACTCAGACTACTTATTTTTCAATTCCTCTATCTTGAGTGTCTTACTTTGGACTGTGTAAACCAGAGAAGAAATCCCGGGGGAAGATACAAAAGGAAGTTGGACAAAGATTTTTTATCCTTTTGTTGGTGAGGGAATGCTGATATAATACCCAAAGGTTCCATTTGACAATTTTGTAGAACCATGAGGCTCAACTGCAGCAAAAAAGGGAGTTCTGAGAATACAGGCTACAGGAATGTTTGTAAGCAGAAATTTTAAAGATAGGCAGTGATGCTTGAAACATAGAATTGCCTCAGGGACTTCATAGAAGATCTATGTTGGAAAATTTCCTAATCCAATAGCACTCATTTGTGTCTTATGCCAAAATTGGATGGGAATGATATCTTTATTCAAAAGGTTTAGGTCAGACCCTGTGTCTAACAAAGTCTTGAGTTTGAATAATTTTCCTTTGATCTTGATATCTAAGAGGACATGGGAAAAATAATAAATATTCACTAATAGTAATGAAGCTTTGTTCATGTTTCTTATTTAAAGGAATGATATACATTATTTTAAAACATGCAAGACAATTAGTGTAAACATAATTAAAATCCTCTAATGAATCAAATATTGATGAAAAATAATAAATATTCAGTAATAGTAATGAAGCTTTGTTCATGTTCCTTATTGAAAGGAATGATATACATTATTTTAAAACATGCAAGACAATTAGTGTAAACATAATTAAAATCCTCTAATGAATCAAATATTGATAGAGAAGTCTAGTATTGGAGGTTTATCTTTTGACAAATTAAACATTCCTTCCTCTAAAACTTCATCTATTGTAAAGATTTTCCTTTCTGGATTGTTGGCGTGTTAAAGCTTATATTCCTTACAGTCAACAAGTGACCATACTTGGTAATTATTTCTAGATTAGTGCAACCTGAATTTATGACCTTAGAATGACCAAAACGGATATTATGTGCATGAGGAAAACACACTCTTCCTCACTCAAAACATATCCTTCTTTGCTATGTTTACATGAAGGTGTGTTTGTGTTGAACATGGGAGGTGGGAAGAGTATATTTATTGAAGTAAAAGGAGAAGAAAAATAGTTCCAAACAATAAAACTAGGAGTGTAATGTCTCTTTCCACATGACCTCTCTATATAGATGACTTAGTATCCTATTTGATTCCCATAGGCTATAGTTAGTGAAGAAAGGGGATTACTTTGATTGTTTGATGTTATTAGAGAGAAAAATGGTGTATTTCTAAAGTGACATTAAATAATTAAGATAAAAAGGTTATAAAGTGACTTTTGAGATTAATATTTAAGCAAACCTTATGATGTCACTTTAATTATTTAAATAAAAAGGTAAAAGGGTCATCCAAAAGGGTAAAAAGTGTTAGATTTTCTTTATTTATAGAGCATTAGAGTTACCATTGTTCTTTTACTTCATCATCATTAACATATATATATCATGTACTGAGTAGTAGCAGCATAAACAAGAGACAAAAAGAGCACAAGAGAGTTATCCTGGGAAAAACCCAACAACCTTTCTTAGACATATTCCATTCACAAAGTCCAACCATTCACTATCTCTCAAGAGCCACATACACAATATAAAATTAGCACTAGGTTAGCGCACCTCTAGTGCTCACAGTTGCATCAACAACACAATACAAGAAGAGCGCAACTCCTTAGAGAGATAGCACACAAGATAAAGTAGCCACCAAGAATAACCAAAACCCCAACTCTGAGTCTCCTCTTTCTCCATATACTTGCACACATTTTCCTTGGTGAGAGAGTGTTTTGTGAGTGTGTCCAAATGAGCTAGACGTCCTCCTTATTTATAGTCTTCAAGTCAACTTCCTGGGCCGACTTCTTCTCTGGGAATCCTATTTTTACTTTATTCTTTTCTTTGTGGGCCGACTTCTCTTCTATGTATTCTTCTTGTTGTTTAATGGTCTTCCTGGACTTCTAGAATCTTCTCTTCATCTAAGAAAGGTCTTCTAGAGGAAACTTCTTCCCGCAGCTACCAAAACATCAACACTCCCTCTTAGATAGGGAGGTATCTTTCACGATGTCTTCATCTAGTATTCCACTGACTACTCTGCAATCAGTTGGTAGCACACAGCTAATTCAATGCCATTAGTATCTTGAATCATCTGTCACAATATCTACAATCAAGTAGTACTCAGTTACTCCCAATGTGAACTGGTAGTCTCCATGGAAATCAGCTAGTAGCTCACAGGTACTAAAATTCCATCCAGTAGAACACGACTATGTTGATCCATAGTAGTACAGCACTATTATCCAGTGGTACATAACCACTCCAAGTAGCACACAGCTACTGTCTAGAGACATAATGTCTCCATCCTGCAATCAACTAGTAGCTCCACAAGCTACCACCATGCAGTTCAGCAGTCTCTATCATTATGCAGCAATCAACTAGTAGCACATACCTACTACCATGTCATTAGCCATAATCATAAACTGCAATCCCCATGACTATGCAACAATCACCTAGTAGCACACAGCTACTATAGTTCCATCATCCACAGTCGTAGTCTCTATAACTATGTAGCAATCAGCTAGTAGCACAGCTACTACAATGCCATTAGCCATAGTCATAGTCGATGTCTCTATAACTATGAAGCAATCAGCTAGTAGCACACAACTACTACAATGACATCATCCATAGTCATAGTCTCTACAACTATGCAACAATCAGCTAGTAGCACACAACCACTACAATGCCATCAACCATAGTCGTAGTTGATGTCTCTATAACTATGCAGCAATCAGCAAGTAGCACATAGCTACTACAATGCCATCATCCATAGCTACAGTCTCATCCAGTAGCACGAAGCTACTCCCATATTCCTCATGACTATGTGTGTGATGTTTCTTCTCTCATCAAGTTCGACAATGCATTACCTCCTCAGTCACCTCATATGATTGATCTAGGGAACCATTGGCCAGAGGGGTTAGTCGGCATGAGAAGAAACAACACACCTCCCTCTCAACAAGGGTGGACATTCTACATTACGCCAAGCTTTTCTCTGAAGTACTCATACTTCACTCTAGACAGAGGCTTGGTGAGAATGTTCGCTATATGCTCATCCATGGATATGTACTGGAGCTCTATAACTCCTCTCTGCACCATGTCTCGGATGTAATGATATTTGATTTCTATGTGCTTTGACTTGTCATGAAAGAAAGGGTTCTCTAAAGCCTCACACAAATTTGATTGTCACAATGTATCAAAGTTGTCTCCAATTATAGATCAAATATCCCTACAAACAACTTCTAAAGCTACGTTGCTTCATGGCTTTCCACACTATCTGTGATATACTCTGCCTCTGTTGTACTGAGTGTCACCGATGTCTTCTTCCTACTCAACCATGAGATCATACATGATCCCAAACTAAAGAAACATCTAGAAGTACTCTTCCGATCCACTGCACCCCTTGCCCAGTCAGAGTTTGTATATCCCTATAGATTCACATATCCACCTGCGGCATATCTCAATCCATATCCAATCTTACCACGTAGGTACCTCAACATATGTTTTGTTTCCATCCAATGTACATGTCTAGGTTCAACCATGTACTAACTCAAGGCATTCACTACAAACAATATGATTAGCCTAGTGTTAACCAAGTACATCAAGGATCCAACTAGTTGTTTGTACATCGTGGGATCCACCAAATCTAAAGAGGAATCACTCATTAGCTTCAGATTTATCGTCATGGGTGTGGCCATGGACTTGCAATCCATCATCCTGAATCTCTACAGGATCTCAATAGTATATTTTCCTTGGCTAAGGAAAATCTCATTTGATCTCTACCACACCTCCAATCCCAATAAGTAATGCATCAGACCCAGATCCTTCACCTTGAACTTTGAAGCGAGCTCCATGTTGCACCCAACTATGAACTTTTCATCTCCAGTCATAAACAAGTCATTCACGTATAGAACCAAGATCAATGGACATCCATTCTCAACCTTATAGTAAAGGTTGGGATTTACATCACTCTTGGTAAATACCAAGCTCATCACGTAGCTATCTATCCTGGCATACCATGACCTCGGTTCTTTCTTAATCCGTACAATGCCTTCTTCAATCTACAAACATGAGACTCGTTCCCATGGATCACAAAACCTTGTGCCTACTCTATGTACACTTATTCCTCTATTACATCGTTCAAGAAATCAGTGTTGACATCCATCTGGTGTAATTTCCATCCCATTGTAGAAGCAATCACAATAATCAATTTGATGGAAGTGTACTTTGCTACAGGAGAAAATGTCTCATCGTAGTCTTCTCCCTCTCTCTATGATAATCCTCTAGCCACAAATATTTCCTTGTACTTCTCTATGATGTCATTTGCAGCATGATTTATCTTGTAGATCCATTTGGAAGTCACTACTGACTTCCCTTTTGGTCTCAGAACCACCTCCCACACATAATTATTCATAATGGATTGATACTGCTCCATCATGGCATCCTTCCATTCCCTTCTCAACGGCTTCTTCAAAGGTAGAAGGCTCTAAATCAATGATTTTTCTCATCAATTCCACATAGATGGAAAACTTACGTTGTCCCTTTCTCTCTCTAAAAGAGCCTTTGGGAGCTACATGTTCTTCAACTTCCTGCAAGGTGTTCCAGAGCCAAGATGGTCTCTTTCTATTGATTGCATCTTCTATGGGTGGATATACAGGTCTCTTTGACTCTACCATCTCATTCTGAACTTCTGGAATGGGTTCCTCAGGTGTAAAGTCTTCCATGACTGCTTCCTTTGGAGCCTCCTACTCCTCTCGGTCCTCATCCATGTGAGACTCCCTTGATCTTATGAAGGATTCATCTTCATCAAATGTTACATCACGACCGATCTCAATTTGTCTCTGCCCGAGAATGTATATTTTGCAATCCTTTGAAGTCTCGTTGTATCTGACGAATGTGCCCTTCTTTCCTGAAGGTTCCATATTCGTTCTCTTCTCTTTTGGAATGTGTATAAATATTGGACAACCAAAAATCCTCAAGTGACTGATTTCTGGTTTCTTTCCAATGAACACCTCTTCAAGTGTCTTGTTCCCCAATATCTTGTGAGGACTTTTATGATGGACATACACAACTATACTGGAAGCTTCTTCACATAAGTGTGTGGGTAGGCCCTGGTCATGGATCATCGCTTTTGTTTCTTCTGCAATGGATCTATTATTTATTTCTACAACCCCATTTTGTTGGGGGTTGTAGGGATTTGTTAGCTCCCTCTTAATCCCTGTTTCTCTGTAAAATTATTTAAACTCCTTTGAGGTGTACTCACCTCCATTATCAGATCTCAAGACTTTAATCTTCCATTCAGAGAGATTTTCACCTAAAGCCTTGAATTCCTTAAACTTGTTGAAGACGTCATCTTTTTTTTTCAAGAAGTAGGTCCATGTCTTTCGAAAATAGTCATCTATGAACAATACATAGTATGCAAAGTTTCCTAAGGATGGCATTGTCATCTATCCGCATACATCAGAGTGTATGATGTCCAAGATACCCTTGGACCTACTTTCACTGCTAGTAAATATTCCCTTGACATTATTTCCAAGTGTGCAACCTTTGCATACTCCATCATGTTCTACCTAAATGTCGGGTAGACCTGTAACCATCTTTCTCAATATCGGTAGTGCTCTATAGTTTATGTGGGAAATTATTCGGTGTCATAGCTCACTTGAGCTAACACTGTTGTGTACAAGGGCTTGTTCTTGGTGTCCCTTCAATTTATGCAGTCCTCCCTCTCGAACACCAATCACGGTAGTTTTCCCAATGCTTGAACCCTTGGGCCATAGAAGAACTTGGTCATCCACAAAAGCTACCCTAAAGCCTTTATCTTCTAAAGCATGGATGGAAAGTAAATTCTTCTTTAAGTTATGTACAAACAAAATATATTTAATTAAAATATGGTTCCCTGAGTCAAGTTGTAAGGAAGCTTCTCCAACGCCTTTGAATGCATGCTTGGAATCATCCCCAAGCTCCACTTGAAGGGATGATCTCTTTTCTATCATATTTGAAAGAGAATTTATGGATCTGGTCATGTGCTTGGAAGCACCGATATCTATGAGCAAAGTTTCACTCCTTTGAGTGATGTTTCATGTGAGTGCTAAAACAAATACAAAGTCTTCATCCTTTGACTTTTTCTCTTCAACTTCTTCTATATGTGCATGGTGCTTCTTCTTCTTTCCCTTTTCATGTTTATGAGGGAATTGTGATGTAGCCTCTGATGTTTGACGCATCCTTCCTATGGCATGATTTCTTAGACTTCTTTGGGATACCTTCTTCCCTTTCCTTTCTCTTATTCACTTGGGCAGCGAGTGCTTGATTTTCATCATCATTAATCTTATGTGATTTGGATATCAACTCGGATTCCTCTTGGGTTCATTCTACCCATAGCTTGTTGAACTTGGGCAATTTTCTTATGGGGCAAAACCCTTGAACAAATGGATCCCAAGAGGATGGAAATCCATTGAGTGTAGTAGTTATGATTTCAACATCTTCTACTAGTTCTCCAATGGCTGCTAATTGGTCCTTGATCTATGAGATCCTCATGAAATAGTTGGTTGTCGTTTCTGACTTCTTCATTGTCAAGTTTCTGAGTTGATTCCTTAAGGTAATATTTTGACTAGTATTCTTACTTTCATAAAGTCTAGTTAGGGCATCAAACATTTCCTTCATTGTCTTCAGTTCTGATACATTAGGTATCAGATGATCCTTTATTGAGCCTGTCAAGATCCTCTTGGCCTTGACCTCATTCTTTGTGAACTTTTCTTTGGCATCTTCTTCTTATAGTTATGGAAGCATATGTTTGATATGATCCAATAACTCATTCTCTTCTAGAATGAGGATAAATTTGTGCTTCCAGGATCTGAAGTTATCTATTCCATCCAATCTATCTTCAACTCTCATGATGGTTGACATTGTTCGTTGGTAGAAACCCTAGCACTGAAAAACCTCGATTTTTCAAACTTCACCAAACTGCACGTTGAGTGTTTCATGGGGTGTGCTAGGGTAGGGTGCACTTCTCTGTGAAATATTTATCCAAAACGACCTTGCAATAGTGGTGAATGAGCTTGACAAAGTGTTGCAACTGCAAGGTGTGGTTGCAGTGATCTTCCTTCCAGTGGTCAAACGGTTCTAAAGGTAACCATCTCTGATACCATGTTAGATTTTCTTTGTTTACAGAGCATTAGAGTTACAAATTTTCTTTTACTTCATTACCATTAACATATATATCATGTATTGAGAAGTAGCAGCATAAACAAGAGACAAAAATAACACAAGAGATTTATCCTAGGAAAACCAGAAATGGGGGAAAAACCCAACAACCTTTCTTAGAAGGATTTCGTTCAAAAATTTCAACCATTCACTATCTCTCAAGAGACACATACATGATATAAACCCTAGCGCTAGGCTAGCACACCTCTAGTGCTCACAGCTACAACAACAACACAATACAAGAAGAGTGCTCCTCCTTAGAGAGATAGCGCACAAGATAAAGTAGCCATCAAGAATAAACAAAACCCCAGCTCTGCATATCCTCTTCCTCCTCAAACTTGCATACATTTTCCTTAGTAAGAGTGTATGTTGTGAGTGTGTCCAAGTGAGCTAGATTTCCTCCTTAATTATAGTCTTCAAGTCAACTGCCTGGGCCGATTTCTTCTTTGGGAATCTTATTTTTACTTTATTCTTTTATGTGTGGACCGACTTCTCTTCTAGGTATTCGTGTTGCTATTTAATGGTCTTCCTGGACTTCTGAAATATTCTCTTCATCTAAGAAAGATATTCTAGAGGAAATTTCGTTCCAGGACTACAAAAACATCAACAAAAAGCTCATTAAAAAAGGCGAGACGGATAAAAGAAAGATGAGAGCTCATTGTCTCATTATGTTGATGATTATTTGATTTTGATTTGGAGAGCTCTTGGAGCCTTTGAGGGTTTAGAGTAAACCCTGGTTTGGATTGGTTTCAATGGTGAAATATTCTACCCTAGATAATCAGGTTTCGGTGGTGAGAGATACACCCTAGCCATTGGTTGAAAAGGCCATCCAGGTATTCCATTTGGATTTCATTGTTGAGGAGTTTTATCTACCCATTTGTAGCAATCTGGGGTTTGTAGGAGGCCTATGTATTTGTGCAGGCTAAGTTATATTCTTAGAGATCGATTTGTTGGAGTAGAGGCATAATTCTTCTTTTGTATGTTGAATTCCTGGTAAGAGGCCAAATTCATCATTAATGAGGTTAACTTGGTTTATTTCAACAGGCTCAGGGTTTAGAGGGGTTGTACCTCCCATTTTGTAGCATATCCAAGTTTTAGAGAGGTCATCTCTTCCATTTGGTAGAATATCCAAGTTTAGAGATGCCAAAACTTCCATTTGGTAGTAGAACCAAGTTTTAGAGAGGTTTCATCTTCCATTTTGTATTGGATCCAACTTTTAGAGGGGTCGGATATCCATTATGTAGTAGCACCAAGTTTAGAGGGACAATTTTCTAGGAAAGGGGTTGGATATCACTGGAGGAGGCCGAGTTTTCTCTCATTGTCTAAGTTTATTGGTTGTTGGCTGAGATCATTTACTGAAGGGACTGATCTTCTTAGTGTTAAGTGAGTCTTCTTTGAGGAGGAGGTTGATTCCTTGTGGCAGCAAATTTGGTGGAGGTCGATTTGGTTAGTAGTTGGGTCGAAGCAATTTGTGGAGCGGATTTGATTAGCAGCATGGTCATATATCCTTTGAGGAAGAGGCGGATTTTGTTTGGTAGCAAATCTGTGGTTTTGGAGGTTGCTACAACCATTATTTCAAATACCCCTTTGTCTATTTTTTCCAACAAATAGCACCATCCATTGCAAGTGTATTTCAAATTCAAATCTATGAGTGTAATGTTGTGTAATGTTCAGATTGAGTTCATAATAGAGATGGTCCTATTTAGTTATATGTTTTGTTATTGTAACTATTGTTTTTGGATCTAGTTAGTCACGGTATTGTTATTAGAATTTTGTATGAGATGTATGCACATCTTATTTGGCACCAAACCCTCTCCATCTATTGAAAACTATATTGAAATATAAACCAACAAACAATGAAATAATACTAGCAGCGAAAAAGGGAGTATTCAATGGGTAATGGGATTGTCAACAAAGTGTTTGAAAAAACTCCCATATTAGAAATAAGCTACAACATTCATTAGGGGGGTTTCTACAGTGGATATAGGTGTAACAACAAACTATTTGACAAAATGCATGACCCAAATTAGTATTAAAACCATCAACAATCAAGCATCGAATATATTAGCAGACATTAAGAGGATCTTATAGGTTGTGTGTCAAGTGTTTGGTGTAATTACTCAATCAAGAAATCTATTAAATATAACAACAGCAAGTTAAAACTTATAATAGCCATAAGGAGGGACATTACAATGGTATTAGAGCATTTTTTCCTCCCAGCCTAAGGGGTAAACCATGAAGGGTATTTTCAAAATGTTTTGTTACATTCGGTGGCTTAGAAAGATGGGGACAAATCAAGAATTCATGTAGAAATTTTTACAAGCTTGTCGAGAATATCAAAAGAATATAACAAAAAAGCCTCCAGAGTGGTTGAATCCATACTTATCAGTTGGTGAAGCAAAGACCTCACTTCATAATGAAAGTTTGACAAAACCACGGGTTGAATTTTTGGATGCACATGATGAGGATTTTGGTGGTACTAATGGTTTGATGGAGGAGATTCTTGTGATGGTCGAGTGCGAGGAGAATTCATATTTTCATGGGCTTGATGAGAGGTATGGCTTACAAACTTATAATTATACACATAGTCTACATCTTGGAGATCATGAGCCACTTCTTTTGGGGATCCCATTGACATCTCAAGTCATAACTACGTATGGGGGAGTTGAGAATATACCTCGTGGATCATCCAGTAGGGACGTATATGCACCCACTTATTGTGGGAATGGATATATTGAGGATGTGGATACATTAGAATGGGATTTTGGGGTGATTCCTTTAGAGAGGCTTCTTGACAGGGACTTTGAGCATATGAGTGAGTTTGGATTGTACAGGGGAGAGAAGTTGACAGATGAGCTTCATCGAGTAGCATATTTCAGGTGTCATTATGGGCACTACGAGTTCTTGGTCATGCCATTAGGGTTGACCACCATACTTGAGACCTTTTAGTATCGCATGAACCCCATCTTCACACAATAGCTCCAAGGGTTTATGTTGGTGTTCTTTGATGATCACCTCATATACAACAAGACATGGGACGATCATTTGAGACAATTAGATGAGACATGGGGCATGATGGAGATCATTTTTAGGCATGGGACAAAGTACTCTCCAGATATTGATATTCAATCATGCTATCATCAATACAGGGATAGGGAGTTTGGCATGGTGGATGTTTTATATTGTATCCATGTGAGAAGTGTGCAGGATGTATAGACACATCAAGAGGAAATCCATGACACATTGGATTGGCTCACATGGATTTCAGTTGATTGGAAGTCCCACCTTCTTGTGGAATATTCCAAGGATTGGTTTGCTTGTGAGTTGATGGAGGGTCACATTCAGGATGACATGTACAGAGTGGTGGATGATATCATCTACTACAGAGGGAGCATATACTTAGTCATTGATTCCACACTTAGGAAGGAGATCATGAGGGCTATGCATGATACACCCTTGGCAAGGCATCCTAGGTACTTCCATACTTACCAGCAAATCAGAGGGAGGTTCTCATGGAAGGGCCTCGAGGACAATGTGTGGAGACATGTGAGGGAGTGCATGACTTGTCAGTAGAACGAGTCAGAGCATACATATCCAACATGATTATGGAATTCTACACTCATTTCAAGATAGAGGTGGGAAAGAGTGTAGACTGATTTCAGTATAGGTCTACCATAGGTGCATGGGAGTGACTACATTTTAGTATTTCATTATAATATGAGGTGTTGCAGTTAGCATAGTGGTTCCTTAGGGGGATTTTAGGCTCCATAGGCTGCCTAATTACAATGACCATGATCGGGATAACACAACTCTCGGGACGTTTTGGCAAGAGTTGTACAGATTAGCTAGCACAAAGTTGGTCAGTGTAGCACAGTTGGAGTCAATTGGTATGAGACATGTAACGTACCCCAGCTCGATCGAGGAACATTATGGTGCAAAATACTCATAAAAACAAAAAATTTGCTAGCTAATTAATTTATTGTAGCTTACAGCTACGAATTACATACAAATTTGACTATTCTCTGATACCATTCACTTAATGCATCTACAACATGCTAAAACAACATTAATGTAGCCTAATAATTCAGCACAACAACATGTAAATTATTTCCAATTACACATAGTTCATACATAACAATTTAACTCATAAATACATCAAAAATAAGATAAAACACTTATCTTTTATAAATAGTTGTGCAACCATCTACTTGGGATGGACATTCCACCCAACCATAGACTTGTTGTTCCAAATATCAATAGCAAATCACCCCCGAGTTGAGGCTAGTAATCCACAAAAGAGGGTGGTATCTCACTATCCATGAGCTCTCTTCCTCTTGACCTTCCTAACCCAAGAAATGTACCCCTTCACTAATCTCATTCCCTCGAGCAACTCATTCATTTATTAGGGTCTCTCTGGCATGGGTATCCAGGAATCTCTCAGTTGGGAACTCAAGGGAACTTGCTACTAGGAAAACTACCAACAACCAACAACAACACTTCCTATTACAATGAAACTCACTCGGGAGTTCACTCTTCATGCCCAACAAACTAGATCTTCAATATCCAACTCCAAAACGCTCTAGATATGCTCTAGCATGCTCTAGAATTCTCCCTCCATGGATGTTTCATCTCTAAGATATGTTTCTTGCTTTCTACTTGTCTTTCAAGCACAAAAACTGAATGTGTAAAATTGTTGTCCCAACCCATACAAATTTCCTCCCTTGGCTTTCCTTTCTTGACTCACACACTTCCCCAAACCATTTTTACTCAGCCCCCATATGCCCAATAACTATGGGATGTGACTTCTCACACCCACCCACTTACATGTATTCAATTATTGGCTTTGGGAAAACTCAATTGGAAATTAGAAGGCTCATATACCAATATAAAATTTAGGGAAATGGGTTGAATTAATATACATGGGAAATCCCCCCTTACACCCTTCTTGGTCATTCTCTTAGACCCTCCTCTCTCTTGTGGATTAATTCATCCCCCATCTCTTTCCATGTCCTCTTAGTAGTTGGCATCACATTTTATTATTAAAACATAGAAATACAATTCACATATTACATCACTTTAGCTATAGCCACACATTATATCTACATAAACATTAATTAATATGGGGATTATAGTTGGGATGTTACATTCCCCTTTCCCCTATAATTTGTGTCATCCTCAGTGCACATTATATATATATATATATATATATATATATATATATATATATATATATGCAAATTTACATCACAATATTTAGAAAATAAAATTTAGCAAATTTACAACTCCAACAACAGTTACGACCATAATATTGTGTTCCTCTCAACTCGTTGACCCAAGGAATGCACCATTTGTTTATCAGAGCTAAACCAGGGGATGTACTATCTATTTATCATGTCTAACCCAAGGAATGAGCCATTCTTTTATCAAGACCCCCAGTGCGGTTGGATAGGACTCTAAGATGTGGTTCTAGAATTCTAGTTGCTCAAAATGGAGTTTTGCATTATGTTTTTTTCAAAATTGTCAAAAATCTATGGGTATTCTTCCCGGATGTTTTATTCATGCTCTCGTGTAGAATATTCAGGACCATAGCAAGTTCAATGAACCTTTACCAACCCTATGTCTATGTTCCTAATCACTTTGAATTTCTGGTCCAAGATGTGTATCGGTTCCACCTAGAAATCTCTTCTTGCTCCACTTGGATCACATTCCAATCAATTATGTGGTTAGGGTCAGGCACATATTTCTTTAATAATGACACATGAAATACATTATGCACTCTCATAGATGCAGGAAATGATTGCATGTATGCAACTGGCCCTATATTTTCTAAGATTTCAAAAGGCCCACAATATCTCGTTTCCAAATTTGGGAAAATTTCTAATCTTAGCGAACTTCTCTTTTCCTTCACTTTTAAAAACACATGTTTGCCCACTTTAAAATCTCTAAACACTCTATTTTTTTCTGCATAACTTTTCTACGTGTCTTGGGAAACCTTTAAATTTTGCTTGATCTTTTCCATCTACTCTTCCATTTCCTTTAATAAACTTGACCCAACAATTGCTTTCTCTGTTGGATTATCCCAACTCACTGGTGTGTTACACTTTACGCCAGATCATGCTTCAAACGGTCTCATTTTTAGTGAGGCCTGATATCCATTGTTGTAGGAAAAATCAACTAAATGAATATAATCTTTCCTCTTTGATGGTTGACGCATCACACACATTTGAAGCATGTCCTCAATGATTCTATTAGTCTTCTTTGTTTTCCCATCTGAATCTGGGTGATACATTGTACTGAGATTTAGATTTGTCCCAAAGCCTTTGAACAAACCCTTCCAAAAATTGGATGTGAACTTTGGATCTCTATCTGAAACTATTGTCTTAGGCACCGCAAGTAGCCTAGCAACTTCCTTCATGAAAATTTCTGCAATATTTGTTTCCTTATGTGTTGTCTTCACATAAATAAAATGTGTTGCCTTAGTTAATTTATCCACCACCACCATGATAGACTCATGTTGTTTCACTATTTTGGGAAACATAGTAATAAATCAATTGTGACAACTTCTCACTTCCATTATGGAATGGGAAATGGTTGTAACATCCTTGCTAGATGCTTATGCCCAGTCTTTACTTTATGGAATTCCAGACACCTAGCTATGTAATTAGCCACTTCCTTCTTCATTCATGGCCAAAAGTATTGGCTTCTTATAGTTGCAATTGTCTTATGATATCTTGGGTTCCCAACATATGGCACGTTATGTGTTTCCTTTAGCACTGCAATTTTCAGTTCATAGGAATTTGGGACATATACCTTGCCTTTGTACATGAGAATTCCATCTTCTTTCAGCTCATAATAATTAAATTTATGCTGAAAATTACCTTGCTATAATGTTTCTGTTATTTTTAGATATTGTTGATCTGAATTAGTTACTGCAATGATTTGATCTTTCAAATCAATCTTGTACATGCTAATGGTTGCAACAATCACTTCATGAGCTCTCTTGTTGAGTGCATCAACCACTTGATTTTCCTTGCCTTTTATGTGCTTAATTTGAAAGTCATATTCACTAAGAAATTCAAGCAATTTAATTTGTCTAGAATTTAGTGTTGGTTGTCAAAAAAATGATTTTGACCACAATGATATGTTCTTAGTTCAAATTTATTACCCGTGAGGTAATGTCTCCACACTCTCAATGCATGTACAATTGTTGCTAACTCCAAGTCATGTGTATCATAATTCCTCTCATGCTTCTTTAATTTTCTGGACTCAAAGCATACCACATGATCATTTTGGCTAAGGACTCCACTAATCCCTTCCTTGCATGCATCAGTACACACAACAAAATATTCACCCAGATCTGCAATCTTCAATATTGGCGCACTTGTCAATATTTCCTTCAACTGCTGAAAACTCTTTTCACACTTGGAAGTCCATTCAAACTTCACTCCCTTCTTTTGCAAAGAAATGATTGGACTTGCAATCTTTGAGAATCCTTTTATGAATCTTCGATAATAATCAGCTAGACTCATGAATGATCTGACCTCTGTGACATTTATTGACATTGGCCATCCTCTAATGGCCTTTATCTTCTCAGGATCAACTTTTGTCCCTTCTACCAAAATGATATGCCCCAACTAGTGAATATTCTTTTGGTAAAAGATGCATTTACTTAGTTAGGCATACAATTTACGCTCTGTTAGAACTTGTAACACCATTCTTGAATGATTATCATTTTCCTATTCTGAATTAGAGTAGATGAATATATCATCTAGGAACACAATTACAAACTTGTCTAGATATTCCCTGAACACTCCATTCATGAGACACATAAAAATAGTTGGGGCATTTAATAGTCCAAATGGCACTACCGTGAATTCATAATTCCCATATCTTGTCATGGATGTTGCATTTTTTATGTCATCTTCCTTTATCCTTAATTGGTGATACCCTGATCTCAATTCAATCTTGGAAAATATTCTTGCACCTTTCAGCTGATCAAACAAATCATCAATCCTTGGCAAAGGATATTTGTTCTTTATGGTGACCTTATTCAGTTGTCTGAAATCAATACACAACCTTAAGATTCCATATTTCTTCTTCACAAAAGGAACTAGGGCTCTCCAAGGTGAGACACTTGGGCATATGTACCTCATCTTTAAAAACTCTTCTAGTTGCATCTGTAACTCCTTCAATTCTGGTGTGTCCATTATGTATGGTGTCTTGGACACTAGGGAAACTCCTGTCACCAAATCAATGGAGAAATCATTGTATCTATTTGGTGGCAGTCTTGGGATTTCTCTAAAACCATTTTCAAAATGCCTTAAGACCGGATAGTCTTCAATGCTTGCCACTTTATCTTTGAATGCCTCTTCCATATGGGCTGCAAAAATCTAACATCCCTTCATGAAACTTTTTTTCAACTACATAGATGAAATCTCTCTATTATCTACAACTCTTGGAATGCCTTGAATCTTTCCTTGTTTCCCTTCTTCATCAAGACATGTGATTGTCTTGTTGTAAAAATCTAGGACAACATGGTGTTTTTCCAACCAGTCCATGCCAATTAGACAATCATATGAACCCAATGGTATGATGTTTACATTTACCTTTGTATTGAGCCCATTCATTTATATCGGACAATCTTTAACCAAATCATTGATTTTCCTCTTAGCCCCTGTGGCTAACTAAACTAACCAAGATTTCTTGTGCTTACTCCTTTGCAAGTGAAATTTTTCAACAATGTTAGCCTTTTATGTAACTATGGCTAGCTCCGAAATCAATTAAAATTGTTATGGGTTGGTTATCAATCTTACCTTCCACTTCAATCATGGGAGATTGATAGTATGCTTGCTTGTTTTCGAAGGCTGCATATATCCTTGGCATGCTTCCTCCCATGTATTCCACTGTTTCGGCCTCTTGAATGTTATGGATAGTCCTCATTCTTTCTCCTTTGTGAGGGCAGTCCCTATATAAGTGATTTCCCTCACATCCCCAACATTGTACGAGATGTTGCCTTGGCCTTTTCCCAAATGAATCTGCAGTCTTGTGTTCATTTTGGGTTGATTTATCTTACTGATTTTCTTGGGTGTTGTTCTTGAAAAAGGGTGGCTTAAAACCTTTCCGCCTTTGATCCCTCTTACCCTTCATCTTGTCATTCCAAGATTTTTGGGAAACTGACCTTCCTCTGCTTTTCTCATAAAGATGCATTTCTCTCCTTATGGTTTCCTCCAAGTCCTTGAGATTATCATGTTGTATCTTATCACTATATAAGGAGGGTAACCCACTTAGAAACCATTGGATTTTGACCTTTTGATCTTTTATGAAGTCAACATATTTCAACAATTCAAAGAAACTCTTTTCATATTCATCCGTTGTCATGCTTCCCAACTTGATTTCAAAGAACTCTTTCATCTTCCTATCATAGTAATGCTCGGAAAAACATTTCTCTTCAAAATATCCTTTGAACTGCCTCCATGAGATCATCTTCTCATTATGGTTCTTAGCCTGCTTAAGCTAATCCCACCACATGGTTGTCTTTCCTTGCAAGTGGTAATTTGAAATTATATCTTCTACTCATGAGGGGTAATCATGTAGCTGGAAATATTTCTTCATTTCCAATAGTCAAGCCTTAGCCTCTTCTCCTTTCCTGTGCTCACCATTGAAATGATTTTCCTGAGCTCACCTTGCAAGATGTTTGCCTTAGGTATTCTCCTTTACCTGCGAACATGAAACACACTTGGGTTGCTCCCTAGAACTGAACTTGCATGATTTTTTCTAGTGGATTTCCTTGAAGAATGATGGTGCCTGCTCATGCTTCTTGATCACCTGTCATTCCCATGATCATCCTTTTTGCTTTGGGATTTGGATGTTGACACTTGTCTAGAACTAGCTACTTGCTTGGTTCCAGATTCCTTGTTAACTTTCTTATGCAACATATTCAATATTTGAATTTTCTTCTCCCGATCCTTCATAACCCTTTCATTATTATCTCTGTAGCTCTGCACTTCCCTATGTAGGCTTCTCATAGTGACAGGCTCATGCCTATCCCTTCTTCCATTTGAATTTGTCTCAACATTTCCCACGTTGACATGCATAACTTTGATATCTTCCTCATGGATGTAAGATCCCTTAGCATCATCCATAACTCCAATCCTCATATAAGAACTAAATTTTCTTTCCTCTACCTATAATTTGGCAAAAAATGTGCATCTAATAATTATTGTTAGAACATGCATAACATAAAACATTCCATCCATTAGAATGCATGTTATTTCCTCATCAATTTTTGAAGGATTCATTATATCAATTCAAATTTTGATTCCTTATATGCACTCCTCTATGAAACATATTTCCAACATCTATGCTCATGTCTCAATCTGAGCTATGAGCGAAAAGTTACAACATTTACATGTTGTAATTTCCACTCTTTTACTGCTACAGAAAACTCTTTACTAATTTATGAGAAATTTAATTGTCCAATTCAAATATTTGAGTTGACATATGTTTTCTAATCCTCAATAGATTTCCAGTGACTATTTGTTTTCTCAAATCCGAGCTCCAAGTTGAAATTTATGGTCCGGAGAAGTTTAGGTTGTTTTACCCAATTTACCCCTATATGTCACAGGTGTCTTCTTTCACTCCCAACACATTTTTACATACCTAGATTCCAAATTTGACTCCATAGCTATCTTATAAGGCTCATAATTTTTCCATAGACTACTCGTGTGCCCCAAACGAACTTTTGAGCATGGAGTTATGCCCTCTGAAAGTAAACTTGTGCCAAAATTTTACCCTTACTATTTTGGTTGTAACTTTTTCATACGAGCTCTGTTTTGTGAATAGTTTATCTCATTGGATAGCTCTCTCCAAGTTCTTTTATTTGAGTTGTAGAGGCATGGTGTACTTTGGTACACAATTTTTAATGGATTTTGATTTGCTAAAAACGTCGTTTAGGCCCTCAAAAATGCCCTGCAAGTTAATGACCTTCAAAAAACCACAAAATTTCACATAAAATTGATTGTTTTATTGTCCCCTTAATAGTTGGCATCACATTTTATTATTAAAACATAGAAATACAATTTGCATATTACATTGCTTTGGATGTAGGCACACAATATATCTATGTAAACATTAATTAATATGGGGATTATAGTAGGGATGTTACAAGGCATAATGGACTTCTAGTTTGGATGTGGGTTCTAAGAACTCAGATGATTGGTATGTTTCATTTTTGGGACGCTCCGAGAGGAGGTGATGGAGCTCTTTCTAATTCGAGTGATGAGATGGGATTCAATCACAGGATTTGGGATCCAGTTGCATATTCCAGTAGAATGGTGTTGAGTTAGGATTGGCATGGTGACTCGAATTTAAAAAATGATATCATTGTCCACTTTCCCATCAATTTACATTAGACTACAGTTCATGTCATGCATATACATTGGATGGTATCTTCAGACTAGAAGTTGAGGAATTGGTCGTTGACAATGATCGATAGAGATGATTTAGACATAGGAGATGCCTTTTTAGCTACTTACATACTTCTAACTCCTATGTTTTCAAAGGGATTTCATATTGATTATTGTTGCCCTTGCCTTTCCACGCTATTGATAGTAACTTCAGTCCATGGGCAGACAAATTTTGATATCTTGCAGGTTATGGTGCAATTGGTTGTGGGTGATTTTTTGGACGGTGTCTGGATGTTTGTAGTAGGATGGGTGTGCTACAGTATTAGGTTTTTTTCCTTTGACACTTGGAGATTAAGTGTTGTTGATGTTTTTTAGTTTGTGGCCACAGAGGCTTTTCCTAGATGTTTGGTTTTAGAGATGGTTTTAGAATGAAGTTGATCCACCCTAGCCATTGATTGGGAAGGCCATCCAGGTATTCATTTGGATTTCACTGTTGAGGAGTTTGATCTACCCATTTGCAGCAGTTTGGGGTTTTTAGGAGGCTTACTTCTTTGTGCAAGCTAAATTATATTCTTGGAGATCGATTTGTTTGAGTAGAGGCAAAATTATTCTTGTGTAAGTCGAATTCTTGGTAAGAGTCCGAACTCATCATTATGGAGGTCAACTTGGTTTATTTCAGTAGGCTGAGGGTTTAGAGGGGATATACCTCCCATTTTGTAGCAGATCCAAGTTTTAGAGAGGTTGTATATTCTATTTAGTAGCGGATCCAAGTTTAGAGAGGTTGTAATTTCCATTTGGTAGTAGATCCAAGTTTTAGAGAGGTTGTGTCTTCCAATTTGTAGCAGATCCAAGTTTTAGAGGGGCTGAATCTCCATTATGTAGCAGCACCAAGTTTAGAGGGTCAAATTTCTAGGGAAGGGGTCGAATATCACTAGAGGAGGCTGAGTTTTCTCTCATGGGCCGAGTTCATTTGTTGAAGGGACTAAGCTCCTTGGTGTTGGGCAAGTCTTCTCTAAGGAGGAGTCTAATTTCTTGTGGCAACAAATCTAGTGGAGGCCAATTTGGTTAGTAGTTGGACCGAGTCGATTTGATTAGTAGCAGGGTTGTATTTCCTTTGAGGAAGAGGTCTTTTTTTTTGTAGCAGATATATGGTTTTGGAGGGTGCTACAACCATGATTTCAAATCCCCCTTTGTTTATTTTTTCCCAACAAACAACACTAGCCATTGCAAGTGTATTTCAAATTCAAATATGTGAGTGTAATGTTGTGTAATGTTCAGATTGAGTTCATAATAGAGTTGGTTATGTTTAGTAATATGTTTTGTTATTGTAACTGTTGTTTTTGGCTCTAGTTAGTCACAATATTGTTATTATAATTTTGTATGAGACATGCACATCTTATTTGGCACCAAACCCTCTCCATCTATTGAAAACTATATTGAAATATAAACCAACAAATAATGAAATAATACTAGCTGTAGAAAAGGGAGTATTCAGTGGGTAATGGGATTGTCAACAAAGTGTTTGACAAAATTCCCATATCATAAATAAGCTACAACAGTTATTAAGGGGGTTTTCTACAGTGGAGTTAGGTGTAGCAACAAACTATTTGACAAAATGCATGACCCAAATTAGAATTAAAACCATCAACAATCAAGCATCGAACATATCAACAATCATTAAGAGGATCTTACAGGTTGTGTGTCAAGTGTTTGGCATAATTCCTCAATCAATAAATATCTTAAATATAACAACAACAACTACAAACTTATAACAATCATAAGGAGGGACATTACAACACTCTTCCTCACTCAAAACATATCCTTCTTTTCTATATTTACATGAAGGTAGTGTTTGTGTTGAATATGGGAGGTGGAATAGAGTATATCTATTGAAGTAAAAGGAGAAGAAAAATAGTTCCAAACAATAAAACTAAAAGAGTTATAGGTTTGTCTCTTCGTCCTCTTCTCATTGTTCTTAGTCTTGTTAATTTTTTCATCCTCTACAACACACACCCTCTATTGATTTACAATAATACACACTTTGATCCCTCAAGTTTTCTTATGAATGTATGGAACATGTAATTCATATTTGAGAATCTTTAATAACTTGTAAATACATTTGACATAATATAAAAAAATTCCCACTGTTAAATTTTGTAAAATCAAAAAAGTTGTGCTATAAAACATAAATTTTGTTTTAGATACTACATAGATATCTATGTCCAAATCTATAGATATATGGTCCACGTACCTTCCATAGAGAAAAGTTAATACCAATTTCTAATGGTGGCAGTCTAGCTCACAAGTGAAAATTGTTTTCTCTAACCAAATTAACAAGTACAATTCAACGCTCCATTACCCTTAATCAAGAAACCCTCGTATACCCAAAATCAAGGAATCCTTCACTAATTTTGAGGCCCATTTCCTTGAATCTAGAAAACTAGACCCATTACCATGAATCATGAAAGCTAGGGAGAATTTGACCTCCATTATCCACGAATCAAGGAAATCGGGGCAAATATTGCCTCCATTTCCTTGAATCAAGGAAGAATGGTGCATTTCCACCTCTTGTATAAGCAAATCAATGAAATATGGGCGAATGCCATGATCCATGGTGAAAATAGGAGGGAGAAATAATTAGGGATAGGTATGCATTGTTTTTATATTTGGCTATTAAAACATTTATATAATATATTACAAAAACTTAAAGGGTGAAATTATAATAAACTTTGTAATTGAAAAAATCACTTACATAACTTTTTAATATGGTTAATTTTTCTCATAAACTAAATTTCATTTTTAAAATTATTTTTTTTAAATTATTTATGATTGTAATGAACTATCTAATAAAATATGTAAATTTCATCTCTATAATTATTATTTATAGTTGTAATGAACTATAAGTAGTTTATAAATCAATATATACCTCATGATGCATATGTAAATTTCATCTCTACAATTATTATTTATAATTGTAATGAACTATAAGTAGTTTATAAATCAATATATATCTCATGATGCAAGAATGATGTTTAAAGTAAACTCCCTTATTATTACTTAATTTATTCTTTCTACTTTTAATTTTCTTATTTCATCTCTAAAATTATTTATGGTTGTAATGAACTATCTATAAATCAATATATTTCATGATGCCAAAATAATGTTTAAAGTAAATTCCCTTGTTATTACTCAATTTATTTTTCTTATTTTTAATTTTCTTTTGATATATTGTATTTTAAATTTTTTTTTTTTTTTTTTTTTT
>ML778652.1:65377-84803 GCA_009831015.1 Picea engelmannii | reverse complement strand
CATAACACTTGGCATCATAACCAACATGAATTTTGTGTCCTTGTCACATAAGCTCACTTTACTTTCAATGGTAAACCCTTGCTAAACCTTTCCCTTCCACTTCAAACACCACTAGCGCTATCAAACCCATCCAATTTCTGCCCACACAACAACTTTCACAACAATTTCTGCCCACTTCAAACACCACTAGTGCTATCAAACCCATCATGTCAATCGTATAACCCATCCCACCACCCTATTTCAATGTCATACCGCAACCCCAACCCTTTCGACAATTCCTTAGCTTGGGATATCATGATGTCACACCTCCAAATTGGGTTAATGTATAATAAATGAAAGCATAATTTCCTAGCTAAACTTAGATCAATAGAGAAATCATAATTGAGATTGTAGAAGGATTATGAGGTGTTTTGAGGGACACGTTATCGTTGGCTATCCATTCAAGTTTCCAAATGAGATTGTGTGTGCATTCCATGGATTGAGTGAACACGACTCCTTCCACTCCACAAAAGAAAGAAACATGAATTGTGTTTGAACATAACCTCTCTGATGCACCCCCCCTACTCCCCCATAAGGCTACATGACCTCCTGGTCAAGGATCTCTGATTCTTGAGTCCAACGACTCTCTGGAACCTTAATGGTTCCCTTATGTATCTAAACACAGGCCCTTTCGGCTTCTTGGTGTAGGCTGATAGCACCCGCAACCTTCCCTTTCTCTCTGTTGGGAAATATCAGAGCATTGAGCATTATCTCTTTTTCTGATAAGCCCCCTCTTGATATGACCATGGGCGGTGCCTTCTTGTGACCATGCAATTGCGGGCGCAACCAATAGTGGTTTGGGATCAAACTACTTTTCGGCCCACAATTCTCCTCGAACCTCCACGTGTCCTCTTGGAAAAACCACGGTATGGATTGTGGCTCGCCCTCAATGTTTTAAAGTCGGTGCAACTCATGTCCCCACAATGCTACGGGATCGTCGATCTCGCGATCTAGACGATATTGCCTGTACTGGCATTTCATATCTGTGCATCTCAAATCTAAGGAGAAGATCTGCTCCTTCTGAATCAACGGTTGCGATCTCCTTTCGCGATTCCAGACTTCGTAGTTTTGAAATCTCAAACCTCAATTTTCTCTGTATGCCAATCTTCCGGAGTTGACGACATGTGGACACCTGTCCTCACAATCAACAGTCCTACCTTCACTTCGAGTGTTTGACCTTTTAACTCAGATCAACGGTCATGTGGCCCCCTTCTCGATCGACGATCGAGATCTCCTTTGGGTCTTCGGACTTCTGAGATCTCAAATCTCAAACTTCACTCTTCTTCCCAATGCCTTTTATCCGAAGGCTATAATCCACTGATGTGTGTCCACTTAATCTGACGGTCAAGGATTACTTTGGGTCTTTACCCAGAGTACATGGATTTATGCCACGTCTCTCTTAAATCCCACGACTCTGAATCACTTCGGTACTTTAAGGATTCACACCACGTCTCCCTTAGATCTGTCGGTCCAGATTCACTTCAGATCTTCGGGTTTTGGAAATCTCAGACCTCAACTGAAACCCCACTATAGCTTACTTGGAGCTCTTGATCTGTTGACAAGTGTCCCCTTACATATCAACGGCTCTCGGCCCTTCGGCTATTTGGGCTTCGGGTATTTCAATCTTTCACCTTTTGCCTTCCTCTGGATCTCACGACCCGCCAACACGTATCCTTCTGGATCTAACGGTCCAGATTCTCTCTGGCTCTTCAGCTCTCCGCACTTTGGAAATATCAAGTTTCAAACTTGCCTCCTCCTAGACCCACGGTATTTGACATCTCATATTCTCCCTGGGTGATCCGACGCTTGAATCTTACCTCGAACAATCTGACGGCTCAGATCTGTTCCTGTTGATCGGACGGTTGAGATTCTACTTCAGCTTTTCGGCTCTTCGGCTTCGAAAATCTCAAGTCTCAAACCTTGATGAGCTCTCGCTCTCGAATGTGTGAAGCACTAAGGCTCGTGCATGTTACTCTAATCAAATGGTTGTTGATCTTTTATAGAGTGATCCAACGACCATTGTCGCTTCTCCTCCTGAGCTTCTAATTTCTTTTGAATTAGAATATTTGTCAGCCTTCAAAGGTTTCGACCTTTGCTCCACCTACGAGTCTGACTCTTGGATCTAGTCAACACTTCTGAGAAGTGTTATCTCTTATAAGCTTGATCCTCAAAGGATTACAACTCCCCATGCACTCCTTGCGTTCTCGGGATTTCGATAACTTAGATCAAAGGATTTCTTGAAAAGAAATTCCTCTCACCCACCTGTCGTTCCTTTGTTTTGGTTCTTCGACGCTTAGTCAGTCCTTGACGTTGTGCACACCTTGCACCTGGTCTAAGTTCCCTTTTTTCTCTCTGAACTCCTCTGAGTCAATCCAAGACTCAATCGACGCACTCCTTGCGTTCAAGATGCACACCTTACATACGAGTTTCAGAAGAGAAACAATTGAAACTTATCCAGTTTTGTCACAACTTCATACTATCAACTTCTCGAACAATCATACATGAATGAAAATGAAATAAATCACATACACGGAATATAGCATTCATTCATACCTACCTCAAATGAACACAGTCCAAGGATTTGGGACAATTATGTTTGTTCTATTCATTCATGAAACAAATTACATAGTCTTTCTTTTACTCTATTATGTTCTATTGATCTCTTTGATCTCTATCTCATCTCATAATCTCATAATCTCACAATACTTTTACAATGCAACAATAAACTATCTAAGGACTGGCTCCACGAGCTCTTGTCGTCCTATCTGTAACCTATCCTATCACACTCTTAGTGGTTACCTACTTTTTCCTATTACAATAACTAAAAGTTATTGCCAGATAAGAGCCAACACTCAATGTCTACAACCCCTTATAGTCCTTCACGACTTTACAAACACGACATATTTAAAAAAAATTCTTTCAAAAATATCTCAACAACTCGATTTAATTATGAGTTGATTTCTGATTTGAAACTATGTCATGATGAGATGTCATTCCTTTGCCTCCAAGCTTGCATTTTGACTTTGAAGGCGATGCTCCTGCATCATACTCCTTTAGTTAAAATTTTCATGGACTCTTGTCCATGAGCTCCTGCACTGTCTTGACATGCTTCAAAATATCAGGTTTTGTGACCCAACTTGTATCTTCCATTGGATGATCTTTCCACTTCACTAAATATTTAGGATATGTCTTCTTCCTGGTCTTCTTTCCATCTCTTTGTTCAATGATTTTTTCCATTTGAGGTTTTTCTATCGTGGGAAATTGTTCTTCCCACTGAACTACTTTCTGATCATCTAATTCTCCTGCCTCATCTCTCCTATAAGGATACACGTCTGCAACATTGAATATCGGTGATATCCCAACATTGTCTGGCAACTCAGTCTCATAAGCATTGGCTGTGAATTTTCTGAGAATCTTGCATGGTCCTATCTTCTTCATCTTCAACTTGTTATATGTTCCCCTTGGAAACCTTTATTTTATCAAATGATCTAAAACTTTATCTCCAAATTCGAATTGAACTTCTCTCCTCTTTTGATCAACTCTGCTCTTATATTTTAGGCCGATGTTCTGTAGCTGTTCTCTGACTCTGTCATGGAGTTTCTTCATTTCTGATGCAAAATCCTCTCCTCCGGCACTTCTGAATTCATCTTGATTCGGATCTCTCAACTATGTAAGCCCTCTTGGATGTATACCATACACAATTTCAAATGGACTTTTTCCTATGCTCTTGTTCACTGAATTGTTGAATGCAAATTCTGCTTCTGCCAAAATCTGATCCCATTGTTGACCTTGCTCAGTGACTAAACTTCTCAACAAGTTTCTCAGACTCCTATTTACTACTTCAGTCTGTCCATCTGTTTGAGGGTGATATGTTGAACTAAAGGACAAGTTTGTCCCCAGCCTCTTCCATAGAGTCCTCCAAAAGTGTCCTACAAATTTAGTGTCCCTATCTAAGACTATGCTCCTAGGCAATCCATGTAGTCTCACTACTTCTCTGAAAAACGAATTGGCTATGTGTGTAGCATCGTTTGTTTTCTCGCATGGTATGAAATGTGTCATTTTTGAAAATCTGTCCACCACAACAAATATGGAATCGCTCCCTTTCTGAGTTCTAGGCAATCCCAAAACAAAATCCATATTGATTTCATCCCACGGCCTTTTTGGAATTGGTAATGGCTGATACAAACCAATGTTTTGTTGTCTTCCTTTTGCATACTGACAAATTTTGCATTTGTTCACAAACTTTTTCACTTTTGCCCTCATGCTCAGTCAATAATACAAATTGCTTAGTTGTGAAAATGTCTTATCATGACCAAAATGTCTAGCTAAACCTCCATTATGTTTATCTTCAATAGGTTATCTCTCATTGAGCATTTTGGTATGCACAGTTGGCTTCCCTTGAACAGTAATCCATCCTAGATCAAATATTTAGTCCATGGGATTCTGTCTCCTAACAAAGGATTCTTGCATGCCTCGTAATCTTCCTTAAAATCTGCATTTTCTTTATACATATCCTTGAGGTGTTCAAACCCTAAGGTCTCCACTTGGAATTCATCTACAATCAAACTCCTCCTGCTCAAAGCATCTGCAACTTTGTTAACAGTTCCAGCAATATGTTTAATAAAAAAAGTGAAATTCTGCATAAATTCTACCCATTTAGCATGTCTCTGATTCAACTTTTCTTTCCTAGTAATAAATTGCAACGCTTGGTTATCATTGTACAAGAAAAAATCTTTAGGAATTAGATAGTGTCTCCACTTCTTCAAAGCTTGAATCACTGCATAAAATTATTTGTCATATGCGGAATAATTCTTCTTGGTGTCATTTAGCTTCTCACTGAAATAAGCAACTCGCCTATTATCCTGACTCAATACTACTCCAATAGTTGATCCACTTCCATCACATCTCACTTGAAATGTTTTTCCAAAATCTGGCAAGACCACAATTGGTTGTTCTGTGTTTTTTTCTTTCAACACCTTGAAACTTTTTTCAGCTTCCTCTATCCAACTAAAGGACTTGTGTTTCTTCTTCACAGTGTCCAGCATGGGTGCACATATACCACTAAAAATTCTAATAAACTTTCTATAAAAACTTGCTAACCCATGAAAACTTCTTACCTCAAATATGTTGCTTGGCGATGGCCATTCTTTGATTTCTCTCACCTTTTATAGATCCATCTTCAATTCATTTGAAGAAATCACAAAACCCAAATATATGAGTTCCTTCTTCATAAAAGAATTTTTCTTCATATTTATCAGCAACTTCTCTTGCTGCAACTTTCCCATCACTGATGTCACATGTCTTAAGTGTTCTCCCTTTGTCTTACTGAAGATTAGTATGTCATCCAGATATACTATGACAAATTTTCTTATGAAGTCTTTCAATACTTCATTCATCAATCTCATAAATGTGCTTGGTGCATTTGTCAAACCAAATGGCATGACCAGCCATTCAAGCGATCCTTCATTTGTCTTGAATGTTGTTTTCCATTCATCTCCCTCTCTCATTCTTATTTGATGATATCCACTCTTCAAGTCTATATTGGAAAAATAACTCACTCCGCTCAAATAGTCCATCAAGTCATCCATCCTCGGTAAAGGGAATCTGTACCTAATGGTTATCTTGTTGATGGCTCTGGAATCTCTACACATTCTCCATCATCCGTCCTTCTTTGGACTTAACACAGTCTGTACTGTGCATGGGCTTAGGATTTCTAAACTTTTATCCAACAACTCTTGGACTTGATTTTTGACTTCCTCATTCTCTCTAGGTGTCAACCTATAAGTTGCTTTGTTTTGTAAACTAGCTCCTGGAATAAGGTCAATATGATGGCTTATACTCCTAATGGGTGGCAATGAGTGTGGTAACTCATCCACTACTATGTCAGCAAAGTTTTCTAACAGTTCCTAGATTTCTTCAGGCAAATCTTCTACATAAGTATTTGTAAGGATAACTCTAGGCTTCCTCACTACAACAAACTTCATTTCTTTTTCCTTCTTGACTTCATTCATGATTTCCTTCCCACTCATGAGAAGTATACTTGAACTAGCTTCTCTCTTTTTCTCTTTGTCTTCTATTGGCAACAACATATGTGTCCTACCATTCTTTTCTAGGGTATAAGTATCCTTTCTTCCATCATGAATAACGTTTCTATCAAACTACCATGGTCTCCCCAATAAAATATGACAGACATCCATAGGAATTACATCACATAATAATTCATCCCTATAACCTCCTATTTTAAATTCTACTTGGAATTGTTGACTTGCCATTACTTGATGTCCTTTCTGCAACCATGATACCTTGTATGGGTTTGGATGTGTAGTTGTCTTCAACTCCAGTTTCTCCACCATCTCTGTGGATACTAGATTGTCAGTGCTCCCACTGTCTATGATCACCTTGCAAACTCTGTCTTTCGTCTTGCAAGCAGTTATGAACATACTTGTTCGCCGAAATGGTTCCTCCATCTCCTTCTCTGGTTTAAGAATAATCTTCCTTGTTATGAGGTTCTTTCCTCCTTCTGTTGCTTCTGCTTCCACATGCTTATGTGCTTCAACAACGTATGCTTCACCTCCTCCTTCATTCTTTCTCTCGGGACATTCCCAAGACCTGTGCCCTTTCTTTCCATAGGTATAACATCTTACTACGCCTCCTCTAAATCTTCCTCTTCCTCTTCCTCTAGAAAAAGAACTTCTTCCTCCATGTTGTCCTTCTCTAGAACTTCCACCTTTCTCGTGGTGACTATGTTGTTTGTTAGCTTCATGCTTCGACTTCTGGAAATTTTATTTGTTGTTATCCTTACCTCTGCTTGAATTTCCTCCTCTGCTTCATTGGCTTTGCTTCCTGGCCAATTTCTCTTCAACTTTCAAGGCTACTTGATAAGCATCCCCGACTGTACTAACAAACATCATGTTGATCTCCTCTTGTATTTCATATCTCAGTCCATTGATATATCTGGTTGTTTTTTCATCTTCATTCTCTTTATGTCCATCCTTGATGTTCAGTCTGTAAAATTCCTCAATGTACTCCTTCACTGATAAGCTCTTATGTCTCAAGTTCTACAATCTTCTGAATAGATTGATTTGATAGTCCTTCGGGAAAAATTTGGGCTTTGGCTTGGCTACCATCCTATCCCAGCTCTTAATTTTTTACTTACCATTTCTCCTGCATTTAGCTTGCAGTTCATCCCACCATAGTGTTGCATGACCCTTCAGTCTTGTCACTGCATGCTTCACCATCTTGTCTTCTTCGATATCTTCATAATCAAATTACTTGTCCATAGCACGTACCCAATCCAACAATTCTTCAACTTCTAAATTGCCTTCATACATTAGTACCTGTATTCTTGCTCTGGCTCCTATCTTTGAAACAACTTTTATTAAGCGATCTTGTGCAACATCCTTTGCTACATTTTCTTCGACCTCTACTTCTTCGCTCTCATCTTCACTGATATATCCAACATCTGGTTCTCTTCTCTACGTTGTTTCCATGGCGTCCAATCTCATTTAGAGTTGCCTCATTTCTTCTTCCATTTCTGCATTCGCTCTACGCCTTCTGGGTAGCATGATTTCACTGCATCACCTACAAACATAAATCAAATTCTTGATCCCACAATTGATACCAACTTACCTCCTTTCTCATTTTGTTTGTTGTTTGCAAACAAACTCAATATCATCTCTGATACCACCTGATGAATCCCCCCTACTCCCCCGTAGGGCTACACGACCTCTAGGTCAAGGATCTATGATTCTTGATTCCAGCAACTCTCTGGAACCTTAATGGTTCCCTTCTGTATCTAAACATGGGCCCTTTTGACTTCTTGGTGCAAGTCTGATAACACCCGTGACCTTCTCTTTCCCTCTGCTACGAAATCTTAGAGTACTGAGCGTTAGCTCTTTTTCTGATAAGCCCCCTCTTGATATGACCTTGGGCGGTGCCTTCTTGTGACCACGCAATTGAGGGCGCGACCAATAGTGGTTTGGGATCAAACTGCTTTTCAGCCCGCAATTCTCCTCGAACCTCCACGTGTCCTCTTGGAAAAACCACGGTATGGATTACGGCCCGCCTGCCCTCATGTCCCCGCAATGCTACGGGATCGTCGATCTCACGATCTTGACAATACTGCTTGTACTGGCGGTTCAGATCTGCGCCTCTCAAATCTATGAACCAAATCTGGTCCTTCTGAATCAACGACTGTGATCTTCTTTCGCGATTCCAGACTTCGGAGTTTTGAAATCTCAAACCTCGCTTTTCTCCATATGCCAATCTTCTAGATTTGATGATCTGCAGACACCTGTCCTCATAATCAATGGTCCTGCCTTCACTTCGGGTGTTTGACCTTTCAACTCAGATCAATGATCCTGTGGCCCCCTTCTCGATTGACAGTCGAGAACTCCTTTAGGTCTTCTGACTTCTGAGATCTCAAATCTCAAACTTCACCCTTCTTCCCAATGCCTTTTATACGAAGGCTATAATCCACTGACGCGTGTCCACTTAATTTGATGGCCAAGGATTACTTTGGGTCTTTACCCAAAGTACATGGATTTATGCCACGTCTCTCTTAAATCCCATGACTCTGAATCACTTCGGGACTTTACAGATTCATGCCATGTCTCCTTTAGATCTATCGGTCCAGATTCACTTCGAATCTTCGGATTTCGGCAATCTTAGACCTCAAATGAAACCCCACTACAACTTACCTGGATCTCTAAATCTGTTGACAAGTGTCCCCTTGTAGATCGACAACTCTCGGCTCTTCGACTATTCGGGCTTTGGGTATTTCAACCTTTCACCTTTTTTCTTCCTTTGGATCTCACGACCCGCTGACACGTATCCTTCTGGATCTAACGGTCCATATTCACTCTGGTCCTTTGGCTCTCCGCACTTCGGAAATCTCAAGTTTCAAACTTGCCTCCTCCTGGACCCACGGTATCTGACGACTCAAATTCACCCTAGGTGATCCGACGCTTAAAGCTTACCTCGAATAATCTGACGGCTCAGATCTGTTCCTATTGATCGAACGATTGGGATTCTACTTCAGCTTTCCGGCTCTTCAGCTTTGGAAATCTCAAGTCTCAAACCTTTATGATCTCTCGCTCCTGAATGTGCGAAGCGCTAAGGCTCATGCATGTTAAGCTCTTATGTCTCAGGCTCTACAATCTTCTGAACAGATTGATTTGATAGTCCTTCGGGATAAATTTGGACTTCAGCTTGGCTACCATCCTATCTCACCTCTTAATTTTTTGCTTACCATTTCTCCTGCGTTCGGCTTGCAGTTCATCCCACCATAATGTTGCATGACCCTTCAGTCTTGTCACTGCATGCTTCACCATCTTGTCTTCTTCGATATCTTCATAATTGAAGTACTTGTCCATAGCACATACCCAATCCAACAATTCTTCAACTTCTAAATTGCCTTCATACATTGGTACCTATATTCTTGCTCTGGCTCCTATCTTTGAAACAATTTTTACTAAGCAATCTTGTGCAACATCCTTTGCTACATTTTCTTCGACCTCTACTTCTTCGCTCTCATATTCACTGATGTCTCCAGCATCTGGTGCTCTTCTCTACATTGTTTCCATGGCGTCCAGTCTCATTTAGAGTCGCCTCATTTCTTCTTCCATTTCTGCATTCGCTCTATGCCTTCTGGGTGGCATGATTTCACTGCATCACCTACAAACAGAAATCAAATTCTTGATCCCACAATTGATACCAACTTACCTCCTTTCTCATTTTGTCTGTTGTCTGCAAACAAACTCAATATCATCTCTAATACCACCTGATGAATCCCCCCTACTCTCCCGTAGGGCTACACAACCTCTCAGTCAAGGATCTCTGATTCTTGAGTCCAACGACTCTCTGGAACCTTAATGGTTCCCTTCTATATCTAAACATGGGCCCTTTCGGCTTCTTGGTGCAAGTCTGAGAGCACCCGCGACCTTCCCTTTCCCTCTGCTGCGAAATCTCATAGTACTGAGCATTAGCTCTTTTTCTGATAAGCCCCCTCTTGATATGACCTTGGGCGGTGCCTTCTTGTGACCACACAATTGAGGCTGCGACCAATAGTGGTTTGGGATCAAATTGATTTTTGGCCCGCAATTCTCCTCTAACCTCCACGTGTCCTCTTGGAAAAACCATGGTATGGATTACAACCCGCCCGCCCTCCTATCCCTGCAATGCTACAGGATCGTCGATCTCACGATCTTGACGATACTGCTTGTACTAGCGGTTCAAATCTGGTCCTTCTGAATCAACAACTGTGATCTCCTTTTGCGATTCCAGACTTCAGAGTTTTGAAATCTCAAACCTCGCTTTTCTCTGTACGCCAATCTTCTGGATTTGATGATCTGCAAACACCTGTCATCATAATCAATGGTCATGCCTTCACTTCGAGTGTTTGATCTTTCAACTCAGATCAACGATCATGTGGCCCCCTTCTCGATCGACAGTCAAGATCTCCTTCAAGTCTTCGGACTTCTGAGATCTCAAATCTCAAACTTCACCCTTCTTCCCAATGCCTTTTATCCGAAGGCTATAATCCACTGACGTGTGTCCACTTAATCTGACGATCAAGGATTACTTTGGGTCTTTACCTGAACTACATGGATTTATGCCACGTCTCTCTTAAATCCCACGACTCTGAATCACTTCGGGACATTACGGATTCATGCCACATCTCCCTTAGATCTATCGGTCCAGATTCACTTCGGATCTTTAGGTTTCAACAATCTCAGACCTCAACTGAAACCCCACTACAACTTACCTGGATCTCTCGATCTGTTGACAAGTGTCCCCTTTCATATCGATGACTCTCGACTCTTCGACTATTCAAGCTTTGGGCATTTCAACCTTTCACCTTTTTCCTTCCTGTGGATCTCACGACCCATCGACACGTATCCTTCTGGATCTAACGGTCCATATTCGCTCCGGCCCTTTGGCTCTCTACACTTCGAAAATCTCAAGTTTCAAACTTGCCTCCTCCTGGACCCACAGTATCTGACGACTCAAATTCACCCTGGGTGATCTGACGCTTGAAGCTTACCTCGAACAATCTGACGGCTCAAATCTGTTCCTGTTGATCGGATGACTGGGATTCTACTTCGGCTTTCCGGCTCTTCGGCTTTGGAAATCTCAAGTCTCAAACCTTGATGAGCTCTCGCTCCCAAATGTACAAAGTGCTAAGGCTCGTGCATGTTACTCTGATCAAACGGCTGTTGATCTTTTACACAGTGATCCAATGACCATTGTCGCTTCTCCTCCTGAGCTTTTGATTTCTTCTGACTTAGAAGATTTATCAGCCTTCAAAGGTTTCGACCTTTTCTCCTCCTATGAGTGCGACTCTTGGATCTCGTCAACACTTCTAAGAAGTGTTATCTCTTCTAAGCTTGATCCTCAAAGGATTCTGACTCCCCACGCACTCCTTTCGTTCTCGGGATTTCGATAACTCAGATCAAAGGATTTCTTGAAAAAGAATTCTTCTCGCCTGCCTGGCGTTGCTTTGTTTTGGTTCTTCGACGCTTAGTTACTCCTTGCGTTTGAGATGTACACCTTGCATACGAGTTTCAGAAGAGAAACAATTGAAACTTATCCAGTTTCGTCACAACTTCATACTATCAACTTCTTGAACAATCATACATGAACGAAAATGAAATAAATCACATACATGGAATATAACATTCATTCATTCATACATCAAATGAGCACAGTCCAAGAATTTGGGACAATTCTGTCTGTTCTATTCATTCATGAAACAAATTACATAGTCTTTCTTCTACTCTATTATGTTCTATTGATCTCTCTGATCTCTATCTCATCTTCTAATCTCACAATACTTTAACAATGCAACAATAAACTATCTAAGGACCGGCTCCACGAGCTCTCGTCGTCAAGTCTGTAACCTATCCTATCACACTCTTAGTGGTTACCTACTTTGTCCTATTACAATAACTAATAGTTATTTCTAAATAAGAGTCAACACTCAATATCTGCAACCCCTTACAGTCCTTCACAACTTTACAAACAAGGCATATTTAAAAATGATTCTTTCAAAAATATCTCAACAAATCGATTTAATTCTGAGTTAATTTCTGATTTGAAACTCTGTCATGTTGAGATGTTGTTCCTTTGCCTCCATGCTTGCGTTTTGACTTTGAAGGCAATGCTCCTACATCACTCTCCATTCCATTATTAACACATTCAATGAGTTGTCTACAACACAAATATGCATCATTGCATTCACTGAACCATAGGGTTATCAGAACCTCCATAATGTCACTCCTACCACCATAGACACCACACCTTCAAATCATTAGGGAAATGGTAAGAATGTAGTGAATTGGGATGATCAATAATTAGGTCAATTTTTCCATGTTGTGAATGAAGTTAGCAATTTATTATTGCACTTGCTATGCGATACATCCAATACACATGCACCCTAAGAGCATCCTCAAAACACTACAGAATACATCTTAGAAGGCACAAGTTTAAGAAGAGTCTTAATCTTCAACACCTTAAGTTTCATGCCATCCTAGAGCCAATTTAGTAGGTCACTCCTATGCTCACTATGATGGAGATAGACCAATCATCCCTCAAGAATAGGTATATGTTCTAATTTTGATATATGAGTTTGATGTGAAGAAGCACATTCCCACACCAAGCGATTGATCTCTTTGATGGATGATTAAATAAAATACAATTATTGGTATCCACTTCAATGGACTATTGGTACCTTACACCATGGTTAACCATAGGTTGAATACCAATGCCATAATTACATCTCTCTAACAAGAAAAGATCAACATTATGTCACACATTGTATGATGTTTCCTAATCACAAGTGATGATCATCCAAAGATGATTTATGGTTTGTTAAAATATATTACAATGAAAGTAGGTGATTTTGTACAGAAGCATGGCTTTCATGTTATGAACATAGAAATCAATAACTACAAAGTATTTTTTTTTTCTTTAGAAAAAAATCGTATATTTTTCCATTACTAAAACTAAAAAGGATACATATCATATAGATCACCCATGAGGAGGTCAATTGGCTCTAGCTTGGGTTTTTAAGAGGAGAAGTTGTTATCCTCCCCACTCTAGTTCAAATCCCTCTTGTGGCATGTTTCCCCCTCACAGGCCAATTGGGGATGGTAAGGTACTAGCAATCTCACTCTCTCTTAATTGCTTGAGGGTGGGATGAGATGTTTCCAAATATTTTTAGTCGAAGGGGCTAACTCAATAAATTGTCACCAATGTTAATGGGGATTTGGCTAGTTCCATGCCGATAGATTTTTAGTTTGAATCCCCCTAGGTTAGGCGCACTAGTATATGCCATCAAGTTAACTATGGTTTCCATCCATGAATCTGGGGAAGCATCCCTTAGGTTTCCCTATGAAGCTTCCTTTGGAAAAAAAAAGGATCACCCATCAGGGAAGGAAAAATAATGCATAAGATCTTAAGAAGCTCCCACCCTACTATTATAGAAACATCAAATATAGTTTCAAGATCAATCACAAAGATATTGCAAAATCACATAAAAAAAAAGTACTAACATGCAACTATCCAGTCTCTGAATAAAAATGTGAGATCAATAGAAATAGTACTACTCTATATTTATCTTGTGGAGAAGATCTCCTATGTCCTTTCTTGCCATCCAGTCACCAACAAATATAAAGAGATGAAGCCACACCAATACAAATTATACCTAAACAACACACTATCATGCCTATTATAGGGATGAGTTTAGAATCCAACAAACTCATGCCCAAATATATCTCCATTAAGACCCCCATGAATCATGCATGTTGGACTGACCCTGTAAGATGGAAGAGTTGTGGAATTACTATAAGATTGGTTGGAGTGAGCCTATAATTGTCTTCTTCTCACACAGCTAGTTGATTGATAGGAATTTTACACCACCATATTCTTATGTCGGTACGAGCTTGTGGAAGCTTCCATCGGTGGTAAAAAAGGCTCATATAAAAAGCATAGATTTAACCGACATTGTGGTGGGAGGACAATAAACATAAATTGCTTTTGAAGGGACTTGGGCGCTTATTCTAATTCAAATATGGGAAATTAACTATTTGAGAGAATCTGCTTCACTATTTACTTTATAATACGGGCCCACGCATATGTTAATAAACAAATAATGTAAAGGCGTAGATATATTTTAAGTTTCAAATGGAGAAAGTCGGAATTTTTTTAATACCTTTCAACTAGAGCTTTCTTTAAGAGTATAAGGTGGCAAATTGCACAAGTCCCTAGGGACGATCTCCACCTCGTATAAATAATTTCTTATTTAGATTTATGGATTTATGGATGTGGATAAATCTGGTTCGTATAGATTTGAAGTAGCGTGGGGTTTAAGTGGGGTGGTATGATAATTTTTTTTTTTTCCAAAAAAAATTATCTCAAATTTATATAGAGTATAAATTCGTTTACAAATACAGCAACAAGCTGTGTTCATCACAGTACTATTCCAACACCCATGCTCGAAAGCAAAACTAAACAAAAAACAACCCAACACAACACGCAGGTTGTAAACAGTGAACAAAATACAAGGCAGAAAACCCCAACAGGGATAAGATAGCAGCAGAAGGGAAAAAAGACTCGGCAGCAGCAGATGGCCCCAAACGCCCTCAATGGCGCTCCACGCGGGTGCCCCTACTGTAGCCAACCGATGCTCCCCCGCCACCGAATAACATCCCTGCGAGCAAACCCCCGGAAGCCACAGCCAGACCGTGAAAAACGCCCAGCCGGCCTCCACGCGAATGCACAGCAAAAGAACCGGCAGCAAACCGCTGACCGGTCCGCGCGTCCACCACCCGGTTACCTGCAGCGCCTCCACCCAGCAACACCGCCGACGCCGTCTGAAATACACCGCAGGCCGCCTCCACCATGTCCGCTCTGGACCCGCCCGTCCGCTCTGAAAAGGGTATGATAATTGTGTAAGTTTGGAATAAAGTAATTATAAAAGGCAATGGGTTAAATGTTCTATGTTTTTGTATTTTTTTTTTTTTATAATTTTTGAGGATTTTTGTTCGAAATTTAGTGAAAAATTGTTGAATCTATATATTTGAGTGGTTAATTTTGTATAAACCAAGTGTCAGAGGGGTTTTTCAGCACGCTAAATCCATTTCTGCATTCAAAAATGTGATTTAAATAACAAAAAAATGTGATTTCGTGCAAATTTATGTCGCGGGATTCCGACGAGGAGGGAAAAAACATAGAACAGTTAGAGAATGCCTTATAAAAATACCAACAAGTAACATGTGTTTTTATATTAATTTGGTTTAATTTAAGCAATTGATAGGAGTAGTTTTATCCTCTCTATCTTAGTTCAATTTTGACAAGTGATATGTTGAGTTTTTAACAAGTATATTGTTGACAAAGCTTTGTGTCTTTAGAGAATCCTTGGGTACCATTCTTAGAATGAGGGGAAGTATYGGTTGGACTTCCTTGGAAAATGCATTACATGAAAGAAAAAAAACATGTACTTTGCTACATTATTAGGTGTGACACTTGCGAAACATAAATATGTCCTTACATAAAATGTACGAACAAAGGGTAAAATTTGTGCAACTCAAGCTATAATATGATGAAAATACTACCTAACATGCAACTCCTTCAAAATAAGAGTCTGGACAAGCTAGAGTAATCGAATCATGATAAGAGTCTAAATGCAATGCTTGGAACCTGCAACTAGGTTGTAAGGCTTACTATCATGGTAATGGAACTCTCGACCTCAGGATTTCTTAGATAAGCTATTGGAACCTGCAACTAAGCGGGAAACATGATGGAAGCTTCAGGCGAACTGGGTTCACATAGATCCTGGTTTTTTCCTTTTAGCCATAGTTTTTCTACTTAGCCGGTTTTGGTATCCGTCTTTTTCTTCGACTACAGGAGATTTTTGAGCATTTTACTTCTTTGTTTTTGCCCTTTCAGCTCCCAGACAATCTTGGATCTGGGTCCAACGTCTTTTCCCATAAGCCTGCTCCCCACTTGTCTCTGTCTTCGGGCTGTTTCGATTCCTAGCTCCCCTGGGGATTCTGCACTCTTGTTATTGATCTACGAACTCTACTAAACGACAAACAAGATTGCCTTTGTCTGATTGGTTCTGTATTACCGACCTGATACTTTCCAGTATCCGTCCCTTTCCATCCACTGCAGTTCCCACTTGCACCTTTTCATCCGGACCTACTGTCGGGGATCTTTGTCTTTATAAATGGACCCACTGACTGCTCCATTGATGCTTCCCTCATATGAACACATCTGGAAACAGGTGGGACTTTTTGACTCACTGGATTCACTTGAATCAAAGAGACAATCTTTTCCCTCCAAGTCGACTATTTCAAATTTTCCCTCTGACCCTGCTGTGTCTTCTGTCGAAACAGCTCCACCAAACCTATCGACCTGCCCTGCTCAAAAGACTTTACATTCCGCCCCTGACAGGCCTCTTCACTTTTCCACTCTTCCCTTTCAAGCACGAGATGGGACACATTTCCCCCCAGCAGCATCAACACTTCGTCGAGATTCTGGTGGCCGTAAAGCATGGAAATCCATAAGAAAAACTAAGAGATTGGTCCTGGGGGACGGAGTGGGTTTCGAAGATCTTGTTCTGATGGCTACCTGTGCATTGGTGGGTCGCTTCTCCTACAAGCGATTGAGTCCCCAGCCATTGGATGCCTGGATAAAGAGCACTTGGTTCCCTCTTTTAGGTTACTCGCCAGAGGTTCAGTACCTCAAAAAAGGTTGGCTTTGCTTCCGTTGTAAAACTCCAGATGATGCCTCCCTCATTTTGTCTTCCCGGTGGATTTACGGAGGAAGTAGTCTTATGCTAAAGCGCTGGAGAGTAGCGTTCAATCCAGACACAGAATACTTCCAACTCAGGCATCTCTGGGTTCTTCTTCCCGGCCTCCCTTTACACTTCTGGAACGAGGATGCTTTAACAGCCATTGGAAACTCCCTGGGTACTTTCATTTCTCTGGATACACAGCTGCACAGTGGTCCTTGGAGAAAAATGGGGCGAGTATTGGTAGAGATAGACATCACTGCTGCCTTGCCAGAATCATTGGTGATCGAGTGGAGAGGCCAAAATCTCATTCAAAAGCTGGATTATCTTGGGCTCCCATTTCGATGCAACCAGTGCCGGGAAACAGGTCATCTCCGAAGTTCTTGCCCGGGTAAGTTGCCTATTGACTCTACTGATGAAAGCGAGCTATTTCTCAACCCCCCTGATTATATGGAGGCGGACCCTGCACTGAGCTATTTGGATAGCCTTGTCTCCTTCCCTATTTCTGAACAGATGGGAGACCCATGTAATAAACTCTACCATCTCTGTCCATCTCTCTATAAAACTCTCTCTGAAGCCGAGAAGGTATAAATAAATGGATATTCATGGCTCTCTTCTTCTAGTAATGAAAAAGATCCCTTACCGGCTGTTGAGTCTCTCCAACCAACCGTCCCTTCTTTTCACTCAGGCGATGGCCTACATCCACTTTTTGCTCCTAGTTCTCACCCGGGTTCTACTCTTGCATTGACTGACCTTCCTCCTCCGCCACCGACCAAGCCTATACAACCTTCACACTCACACTTAACTGATCTTCCCTCTCCCCCGACCTCACACACTCAACGGGAACTATCCACACAGTTGCCTCCGGGATATAGTCAACTTGAGGATGAAGACGTTAGCCTACTGACAGATTTAAACGCCAAGCTCTCTCCAGGTCCTCATCCAAGCATCATTTCTCAGTTACCGTTCTTCCGAGGCAAACAAATTATTAAGCCTGATTCGGATCCAGGATCTTCTTCCACTCATCCAACTGCTTTAGACACCAAATTTTTTGCGTGATCGAGGGGCATAGCTGCTGATCTCTCTCCTCCCATGACCCGCAGTTCCAGAAAGAAGAAGGAGCTCTTATGTTCACAAATCCCAGCTACTGATGCTCCCTCATAGGAAGGAATGACCCTTAGAGCAATGAAGGCCATAGCACGAACGAAGTAATGATTGTGCTCTCATTAAACATTAGAGGGATCGGAGGTCCCCTCAAGGTTGCCTCCTTCTGTAGACTTCTGGAAAAAACAAAACCTGATCTGATCTTTCTACAAGAGACTCTTGCGACCGATATCAACTCCAGGGATTTCATTCACCATTTTCTTTCTTCTTGGCACACTGCGGCTGCAAGCTCCATAGAAAACTCTGGTGGCTTGTTGGTCGCCTGGGATCCAGAGCTTTTAAAGTTAAGGCCCTTCATGACAAAGGGTGGTATTCTGCTGACTGGCCGAGACTTAGCTACTGGACAGGAGATTGCTTTTCTAAATGTATATGCTCCTTGCTCAAATAGACCTCTTTTCTGGAAACAACTGGCGGATAGTGGACTGCTTGCTATTCCGAACCTTATTTTGGGTGGAGATCTTAACATTATTTTGACTGAGAAAGAGCACTGGGGAGGAACCCCTGTGCAGGGACCCACCGATCCGTCCATCATCGACCTCTTTGCATCAAACGCCCTGATTGACATACAGCCTCCTAGCCTTGTCCCTACCTGGCGAAACGGGTGCTCTGGGCGTGGAGCCATTGCCAGAAGACTAGATCGGTTCCTGGTAGCCGATGCTTTCCTGTCTGCCACGACTTTTCCTTCTTCGTGGGTGGAGTACCCATTCGTGTCGGATCATGCACCGATACTCCTTCAGCTGAGGCCTCCGATTATGCACCGATCGTCCCCCTTCAAGTTTAATTTGCACTGGCTTCGGTATGAGGAATATTCTGATCTTGTCTACGRGGTCTGGACCGACCACTCTTTCCTGGCCGAAGATAATCCACAGCGGCGCCTTGCTATGAAGTTAAAGGTACTTAAATCAAAAACAAAAATGTGGTATAAGCAAAGATTAACAGCGGATAAAGCCCGACTGTCACAGTTGGAGACGGAGATTTCAAGCCTCATCTCTACTACTACAGCTTGCGAATTGACTATGGAGGAGACTGCCCGACTGAAATCTCTTGAAGCAAACAGAGACATCATCCTGCGAGAGGAGGAAAACGCATGGAGACTGCGTAGCCGGGCTACCTGGCTTAAAAGCGGCGACTCAAATACAAAGTTCTTTCACAAAGTGGCTAGTTTTAATAGGAGCAAAAAGACCATTTGGTCTATTGACATCATTGGAAATGGACTTATTCAAGGGCAAGAAGCGTTAAAGCTAGAAGCTATTGCTCACTTTAAACACCAATACAGTGCATCCTACAGCGAGTTCCTTCTTGAAAAGGCATCGACCGCAAATCTTTACCCACGATCTATCTCAACAGAGGCTGCTTCTGAACTTTATAAACCGGTTTCTCTTAATGAAATCAAAGAAATCCTGATCCACTTTAAAAAAGAAAGGAGTC
>ML778652.1:33791-62694 GCA_009831015.1 Picea engelmannii | reverse complement strand
TGGAACTTGCAAAAAACTTCACTACATTAAACGTCCAACATTTCCCTAGATCTTTCAATCGAGAAGCTGATGCTCTATCTAAAAGAGCATTAATTGAGGTTACAGGAAATCTCACAATCTCTCATTGTGATGAGGGGATCGAGAGCCCTCCTTCCATTCTTAGTATTTTCTGATTGATCTGTTGTCCATACCTTTCCATTTGAATGTCTGTCATTTAGTCTCTTGCTCGCATTGTTGTGGCGTTCCTATCGCACAGACAGCTCAGATTTCATTGATTTTAAAGGGCAATTCATGGTCCCAGATCTGTTTTTTGTAAGAAGGATCCATTGAATCAGATGGCACACTTTTTTGGAGCACAATGGCACTTCATGGTCGACAGTCTGTTTGTAATGAGGGTCTGATGTAACGAATTGCTCACTGTCTTGGAGCGCCGATACACAGTAATTCTCGCTTCTGAAACTCATTTGTAAACGATTTTATACATTTTATAAAATTGAGACAATTTTTTTTCATGGAAAAAAAAGCTATAATATGAATGACATTTAACTTCCACTCAAATTTATAGCATGCAACTAAAAATTTAATGGATTATATTGTCAGTTTACCCTGGGTATTATTCTCAAAATGAGGGGAGGTGCTCAATGAATTTCCTTGGGAAATGCATTACGTGAAAAAACAAATAAAACATGTATTTTGTTGTGTTATTAGGTGTGACACTGATGGAACATAGATATGTCCCTACATAAAATGTATGAACACAGGGTAACATCTATGCAACTCAAGCTGTACTATGAATGATACTTCACTTATGTCCAGATTTATAGCATGCAACTAAGAATTTAATGGATTATATTGTCAAAACATGTCCATTTACCTTTTTTCTAATTGATTTTCAATTTTCAAGCTCTACAAACTTAGATGCAAGGTTTGATATTTTTTAAACCTTACAGGATCCCCCTCTTGCTTGGAATATTTAGATTGAGGGAAACTACCAACCACAATAGAAGTTGGTGATCTCAAGAGACTTGATCGGATTTGAACTTGTGGTCAATGGTCTCCTCATTAGGAACATGCCTCAAGTGGATGGTTCAACCAATTTAGCTAACCCATCGAACTTAAATGTTTGAAAACATCTTGTCCTACCATAAAAAAATTAAGTGAAAGCGAGATTATTGATACCTTACTAGCCCCAATCAAATCCTCAAGAGTAAACATATCACTAATAAAATTTAAACCTAGATATGCAATATAATAACTCCTCTTAACCACTTACACTAAACTCAATTAATAATACAAAATTTAATTTATATATTCATAATTTTAGCTTTTATATCTTAAAAGCCACTCTTACCACTTTACAATATTTTGAAAGAAACTTCTAAACTTATAAGTATCAACCTATCAAAATTTTTTCAACCAATAAATTAATAAACAAAAGTATTATAATAATATTTATTATTTTGCTTCTATCAATCTCTTTCAACCAATAAATTAATAAACAAAAATATTATAATAATATTTATTATTTTGCTTCAATTGACTAGTTTGATTTATACTTCTTATCTTAATATTAGAATAAACTTATACGGAAAAAAAATCTGACAAATTATAATAATTATTATTTTGCTTCAATTGACTAGTTTGATTTATACTTCTTATCTTAATATTAGAATAAACTTATATGGGAAAAAAAATGACAATTATTTGTTTATATTAAAATAATTAAAAATAAATAACTATAATTTTAATCATAATTTTTTGGTTTTTTTTAATTATGATAATTGGTAACTAGTAGGTTTGGTTTGGGTTAGGTTGGAGATCAAGTTTATTGGCCGCCACTATAACCCAAGAGTATGTCTAACAACTCACAAGCCAAATATATCAATAACTTGTTACTTAGTAAGGGTCAAGGTGTCTTGAAGCCCATCGGAGTGGACCTCTATCCCAGGGATAGTCTACCCATCTAGTCTCATCATAACGGACCAACATTTCCAATTTAAGAGAATTAAACCCAAGTGAAAAAGATAACAAACATATTATCCAACCATACAAACTATAAACCTAAAACACATCCCTAAATTATTTTGATATCACCCCATTACAATTCAATAATACATCTTTCTTCTAAAACAATCAATCATTTTTATACTTTTATTTAAATAAAACTTAACTTTTAAATATGAAATCACTAGATGATTAAACAAATCTTGCTCTTCACTTTGAAAAAACTTCATTGGTCAACCAAAAACTATTAATAGATATAGGACTTTAAAACTTCATTGGTGAACCAAAATCCTAGATATAAAACTTTAAATGAGTGCTTTTATTTTTAAATGAAAACCTTATTAACAAGGCTGTCGGACAACTACTTTCACATGTCAAATTTTAATTTTAATAAAATAATAAATTTCTAAAATTATAATTATTTTATTTTATATTTTAATTGTCTATTTGTTTTATGAAATAGTTTTTTTGTCGGAATTTGATAGTATAAATTTATATGAATTATTTTTTATATATATAAAATTTATTTCTGAATGTAGAAATAGATTCGGCATGTTAAAACCTCCTGGAATATTTGAATTATACAAAAATAATCACTCAAATTTACAAATCTAACAATTTTTAGTCAAATATCAAATAAATATCCAAAAAAAATCATCATTTCCTAAAACATTTAAACTAAAAAAATTAATATTTTTTACTTTTATAAATATATATAAAATATTTTTAAATATTTAAATATATTTGAATCGTGACATTTCAAAAAACATTCAGAAAATCAAATCAAATCAGGGCGAAGGTGATGTGATGTGATGTGGCATCTACCTTTTGCTTTCGCTAATGTCATCATGATCTTACTTTATATATAGTAGTGTTGAATACAACTTTTTGAGACACGACGCATGAATTATTGGGAGGGAACACGACGGAACTTGAGACTTTACGTTGGTTTTATTTACTCTCAAGTCATTTAACGTTGGCCCCACTTGGACATTAATATTGCAAATAAGTAATAACTTACATTCCGTAACTTCACACATCCATGATGAAAAGTAAATCATTTTTCATAGATTTTTGTATGATCGATTGTCAAAAATTTAATGAGAATTATGGATGGATGAAGATTTTAACTTTATTTTGATAATTACATGAAAATATGAAGATTTCAACATTTTATATTGCTAGAATTTGATCGTGTAGAATTTGTTAGAATATGAAGGCCCTAGTAACGGAAAAATAATGATTCTACTTTCTTTAAATATTAGAGGGGTAGGGGCATCTTTAAGGCCGCCTTTTTTTTGACGTCTTTTGGATCATGTTTGGTCGGAGATTAGTTTTTTACAAGAGACTTTAGTTCATGAATAGAAAGTTAGAAAATTTGTGAATATGTTTTGTCCTTCTTGGGTATCTTGTGTTTAATTCCCTTGGTACTTTTGGTGGTTTATTGGTATCTTGGGACCCAAATATTTTTGTGTTTAAACCTCTTCTCACTTGCGGAGGCATTTTGTTGACAGGTAAAGTAATTGCTAGCAAGAAAAATATGTCCCTCCTAAATGTCTATGGGTCGTGCTCGGATAGACGTGCCTTTTGGGAGTTAGTGGTGGATAGTGGTCTAATGTCTCTTGAAAACTTGATCTCAGCAGGAGATCTAAATATCACCCTTTTGACTGATGAAGTGTGGGGAGGAACTAACTCTGTTGGTTCCTTGGTGGATTTTTACAAGTTATTATTATAGTCAAAGAATCTAGTGGACTTACGACCAGATAAGGTGGTTCCGACTTGGCGCAACGGACGTAAAGGTGTCCATGTTATAGCAAAGAGACTAGACAGATGCATTGTTTCTGAAGGTTTACTAATTGAGTGCGGCTTATATCACACCTGGGTGGAGTATCCCTTCATCTCCGATCATGCTCCTATTGTACTTCAGTTGGATATTTCGCTGAAGTATAAACCTTATCCTTTTAAACTCAACCCTCTTTGGCTGGTAGAAGAAGATTCTAAAATGGTTTGGAAACTAAAGGAACTAAAAAGAAATACTAAAGAATGGGTAAAGCAGAGAGATAAAGATACAGTGCAGCGCATGGAGTCTCTGGAAACTCAAATTAGAGACACTTATCTAAGTTTTGTGGGTGATTATTCTCAAACGGAAAAAGAATTACTTCTTGGCAATTTAGAGATAGAAAGAAATAAAATTCTTCGAGATAAGGAAGAAAAATGGAGACAACAAAGCAAAGCGATATGGGTAAATAGAGAGGATCGAAATACAAAATATTTCCACAATTTCGCAAATCACGGGTGAATAAAAAATCATATTTGGGAAATTGTTGATGAAAATGGCATTGGGCACACAAGTCATACAGAAATAAAGGATGCGGTTGCTCAATACTTCAAGAAGTTTTTCAAAGCCCGTGATATTTCCTTTACAAATGAACAGGTTCAAGTTACAAATATTTTCTCCAGGGTGGTTTTTTATGAGGATGCAAATAATCTATATGCTCCAGTGACCTTAGACGAGGTAAACGATGTATTATCCCTTTTCAAAATAGATAAGAGTCCTAGCCCTGATGGTTGGATAGTGGAATTCTTCTCCACTTTTTTTGATTTGGTCGGTGAAGATCTTGTTCAGATGATTGAGGAATCAAGGAAAAATGGATCTATAACGGGAAGCCTAAACTCTACCTTTCTGGCCCTTATCCCAAAACAAAACAAATCCACTTCTTTTGGGGATTATAGGCCAATCTCTTTATGTAACCTGTGTTATAAATTGATTCCCAATCTCATTGCCAACTGGATTAAGCCTATACTGTCTAGCAATTTCTCTGAGGAACAGTTAGGCTTTTTCAAAGGCACGAGGATTCAAGATGCTATTGGTACAACTCACGAAGCTCTAAACAGTATAAAAAGAAAGAAAGTTAAAGCTTTGGTTCTCAAACTGGACTTACACAAAGCTTATGACTGCATAGATTGAGATCTGCTCAGAATGATTTTAATACAAATGAGGTTTGGCATTCAAGTGACAAAATGGATTATGAGTTGCGTTACTTCACCTACTTATGCGGTGTTAATCAATGGTGAGACTACAGATTTCTTCCGGAGTGGTCATGGTTTGCGCCAGGGGTGCCCATTGTCTCCGTTACTTTTTATCATGGTAATGGAAGGTCTCAGCCTCTTATTAAAAAAGAGCAAAGCAGAGAACAAGATTTCAGGTATCAAAGTATCCATAATGCTTAACATTCTACATTTATTCTTTGTGGTTGATGTGTTAATATTAACGAAGGTTGATTTACAAGAGTGGTCGGAAATTGAAAATCTCATTGTCTTTTTCTGTAAAGCTTCGAGTCTTCAAGGAAATGTTTTAAACACAACCATGCATTATGAAGGCATTACAGAGTTGGATCTCAATTTCTTTAAATCCATTCTACCATATACTTTCTCAGCTTTGAATACAGGTTTCAAATATTTGGGTTATTACTTGAAGACTGGTGTGCAGTGGGTGGTGGATTGGAACTGGTTAATTATCAAAATGGAAAAAAACAATCGGCCACTGGTGCAATAAGTGGCTATCTTTGGGAGGTCGATACATCCTACTAAAATCAATCCTGGAGGGTTAACCGATATATTGGATGTCTCTAGAGCTTATTGTGCGCACAGTTATTAACAAGATTTGAAAAATTATGTTCAATTTTTTATGGAATGGGAACAGTGAGACAATTCATTACCACCTTTGCATATGTGATATCCTATCTCGTCCAAAATCATGTGGTGGTTGGGGTTTTCGTAATTTATCTCTTTTCAATTCAGCTCTAAATGCAAATACTCTCTAGCGTGTCCTTAATAGAGATTACATTTGGCACAAGATAATCAAGGACAAATATCTTCACAATACTACTATCATAAATTGGTCTCGGTCAACCACTTTCAAATAAAACTTTGCCTCTAGGATTTGGAATAATATTTTAAAGTCTGTTCATATTATTACTCACTAGCTCAGTTGGTTGTCGGGTTCTGGCCACCTAATTTCTATAGACATTGATCATATTTTGGGGATGGACGATAGACCAATTCTCTCTGAGGATCTTATAGATCACCTTCATAAGAAAAAGATATCGGTACTTGCCCAAGCAGCGACTCATCAGTCGTCCCCCGATTATTATGGAAAATGGATCTGAAGCTCTGATATGGATCTGAATGGTAACCTGGCGGAAGAATGGGATCATTACCGGAAAGCACTTATTGGAGCTGGAATAATTATTAGAGATACCCCAGACCAACTCATGTGGACTGGAGATAACTCTTTTGGTACTCTCTCTGTTAAAAATGTTTATCTAGCACTTTTCTCTACTATTAATTTTCCAGTTCCGATTAGTTGGAGGCATAATTTGTGGAAGTGGGATCTTCAGCTCAAAATTAAACTCTCCGTCTGGTTGGCGACGGATCAAAAAATATTAACTTGTGACATTTTACAGAAAAAGGGTTGGGAAGGCCCAAGCATGTGTGTATTATGCAAAAGAAGCACAAAGGATATCAATCATCTTTTTATTGATTGTTTGTTTACAAAAAAGGTTTGAAATATAATCAAAACTATCCAAAATTATAAAAAGATGTGGGAAGGTAAAACTCTTTCAGAATGTTTTTATATTTGGATTAAAGATAAATCTGTGTCTCCTACTCTTGCAGCTATTATTTGCTGGTGCATATGGACCGAAAGGAACATGGCTACTTTTGAAAGTGCAGTCCCTTCAGAACAATCAGTGTTTGTTAAGGTTTTGGCACTTTACAAACAACAACCTTCGTGTCAAGTTTGCGTACGCATCAGAGAATGTTTGGTCACTCATTCCGAGGATTCTTCTATTGCTTTTTTTGATGGTGTTGCTCAGAGTGATAGGAAAGTTTGTGGTGCAGGGGAGGTTATTAAAACCTATGATTCCCTTGTTTATAGATAGTTTCTAAATTGTGAGGAAGTCACTAACACTAAGGCTGAGCTCATGGGTATTTGGGCCACTCTCACTTTAGCCGGTCATCTTACTCTCCCAAAACTTCAAGCTATGGGTGATTCCAAGGTGATAATAGATTGACTCAATGGTCAGCTACAAGCAAGTTCTATTGAAGGCTGGAAGATTAGAACTAAAGTTCTTATGAAAAAATTTCAGGCTATTAGCTTCCACCATATCTACAGAGATTTCAACAAAGAGGCGGATAAGCTTTCTAAACAAGCTCTCCTGGAGCACGAAGGAAAGATTACTTATTATCAATGGGAGCTGGAGGAGCATGCCCTTTGAAACACCTGACTATGTTCTAATTCTCTATATTTTAAAGATAGTTTTCTCTGGTCTATAGTATTATAGTATTGAACAATTCCTACGTTTATATGATATATCCTCGAAATGACATTTTGACCTTTTGTCTCCTTTTGGAGCTGTATGAACTTTGACGATCTCTACCTATTCTTGAGCTTATTATCAATCATATCATAACTAGGCTTGAACTTGACTGATATTATGTAAAAATATTACATCTTACTAATTTTGTATTAAAATAAAAAAGAATTTAATAATTATAAAAATTTGTAACAAAATAAAATAAAATATAATCCTGCAAGCATTCTCTATAACATCCACGCAATTAAAAGTAAAAGTGACCTCTATAATTAAATGACCATAAAAATATTAAATGACCATATGTCACTTGAAATCTTTGAATAAGCTAACAATCGTACAATACTACTAATAGTAATGAAAGGTTCAAATTCAAAAACCTACATTGCATCCACAATATTCAAGCCATGTTGCCTTGATTAAGGTTGGATCCAACAACTAACATAACATTAAGACATAACAATGATCAACAAAATCCCTTAGTTGTTAAACGAAGTATTATGTCTCATGAATAATGACTTTTTATTATGTCTCGTGATTAATGACTTTTTAGAGAATTAATGATAAACAATATAAATATTTATTTTATAAACATAACATTAAGACATAACAATGATCAACAAATCCCTTAGTTGTTAATGACTTTTTAAAGAATTAATGATAAATAATATAAATATTTATTTTAATTTTATGAAAATAATATTAAAGAGGCTAATATAAATTGATAATAATAACAGTACTTCAAAAACTATAAACAATACACAAATGCATATTTTCACTTCCCGAAAAAGTAGGTAAGAGAAATAAAAAACAAAAACACAAAGAAAAATGGAGTGGGAATACCTTTAAGGAATGTATGGATGCATGGATAAAAAACAAATCTATTTCCAACAACTTGGCTGCATATATTTGTTGGCATGTATGGATAGAAAGAAATAAAGCGATATTTGAGGATCACTCTCCATCTATTAGCACTGTGATTTTTAAGATGTTCGGGTTGCCCATATACAAAACAAAATCAAGTAGAACACATGCTCTCAAGCAAAGACCAATTACCTTCATGGAGGAAGTTACTATTGTCTTATTTGATGGAGCTGCGACGTTAGGGGGTATTTGTTGCAGTGCAAGGGGTACCATAATCAACAAAGATAGATCAGAATTCGTATGGTTGATAAACGATGAAGGAGGCACAAACACAAAAGCGGAGTTGTTAGGTTCTTGGACAACTCTCATTCTTGCCAAACATCTTAAATTAACAAATATGCATCTTATGGGAGATTCAAAAGTAGTCATAGAATGGCTAAAACATAAAGGTAGGCTTAACTCGGTGTCGATTGAAGGGTGGAAAAACAGAACTCGGGAACTGGTGGCATCTTTCCAAACTATCAAATTTTCGCACATCTTCAGAGAATTCAACATGGTAGCAAATACTCTCTCCAAGGAAGCTCTATTAGAATCCCTAGGCAGATTAATCTACTATAGATGGTCTAATGGTATGAAAGACCATGCTTATAATTTGGACCTATTTTAAGACTTCCAGTCTTTTATCCCCGTTTTTATACATGTTCAGATGATGAGTATAGAAGGCAAAAACAAATTTGTTATATTTTTTCAGTGTTAGTATTTAAAGTCAATCCGTCTATGTTTTTTTCATCTACCTCCAATCATGATGAACAGTAGTAACTCTTTTTGAAAAGTGGAATGTAAGATCCTTTATTTTCTATGTATTTGGGCAAACAAGAATAGTTCTTCGCTGTTATTTTTGGGCACAATAGTCTCATCATTGGCTTGACCATTTTAGAAGAAGTGTAAAAAAAATTATACCCTTAATATAATTTTGAGTGAATTTTCTTTCTTAAAAAAGATAAGAGAAATAAAAATATTCACTTATCATGCAAATTTTCACTCTCATCGCTAGCTTGACCCTTTTAAAGAAGTGTAAAAAAATATATATCCATAAAATTTTGACCACCATACTTTTATGTCGGTACCAAGATAATAAAATTTTCACCGCCATACTTTTATGTCGGTACCAAGATATAAAATTTTGACCGCCATACTTTTGTGTCGGTACCAACTTGTGGAAGCTTCCTTAGGTGGTCAAAAAAGCTAATATAAAAAACTAGATTTAACCAACATTTAGGTGGGACAATATATTGCTTTTGAAGGGAGTGGGCGATTATTGTAATTCAAATATGAGAAATTAACTATTATATAACATAACTTTTATTTAATATTTTAAAATTTCAATTCACACGGGCCCCCGCGAGGTACTTAGACGTAACACTAATAAACAAATAATGTAAAGGCATATATATTTTTAAGTTTCAAATGGAGAAAGTTGGAGTTTTTTTAATAGGGTTCAACTCAAGCTTTCTTTAAGAGTATAGGCAGCAAATTGCACAAGTCCTTAAGGGCCATCTCCACCTCATATAAATAATTTTGTATTTAGAATTATGGACGTGGCTAAATCTTGTATGTATAGGTTTGAAGTAGTGCGGGGTTTAAGTCGGGTGGTATGTTTATAATTAGCGGTATGATATAGGTTTGGAATTATGTTATTATAATTGTATGAAAAATAATATTAATTGAGTTTAGTATGGATGATTGAGAGGAGGAGAGTTATCTTCCTTACCTAAATTTAATTTTGACAAGTGACATTTTGAGCTTTTAATAAATATATTGTCAACAAAGTTTCGTGTGTTTACATAATTCAGTTTACCTTGAGTATCATCCTCAAAATGAGGGGAAGTGTCTAATGGATTTTCTCAAAAATTGCATTATGTGAAAAATTAAATAATACATGTATTATGTTACTTATTAGGTTTGGCACTCAAAAAACATAGATATGTCCTTACATAAAATGTATGAATGAAGGGTAAAATGTGTGCAACTATAGCCACACCGTGAATGATATTTAACTTCTCCCTATATTTATAACATGCAACTAAAAAATTAGTGGACTATATTGTTGGAACATATCCATTTTTTTTTATTGATTTTTATTTTATTTTTAACCTCTACAAATTTAGATGCAAGGTTTGATAAAAAAAATTAAATGTCACAAGATCCCCCCTCTTGCTTGGAATATCTAGATGGAGGGTGATTGTCAACCGCAATAGAGGTTGGTAATCCCAAGGGACCCGACTGGATTTGAACTTGTGACCAATGGCCTCCCTGTTAAGAACATGCCTTGAAAGGATGGTTCAACTAATTTAGCTAACCCATGGGGCTTAAATGTTTGGAAACATCATGTCTTTACCCTTAAGCACTTAAGTGAAACTGATATTGTTGGTACCTTTTTAACCCCAACCGAATCTTGATGATATTCTTTTTTAAACATCGTAGGGTCCTCCCTCTTGCTTGGATTATCTAGATGTAGGTCGATTGCCAACCACAATAGAGGTTGGCAATCCCAAGGGACTCGAGCAGATTTGAACTTGTAACCAATGGTCTCCTCGTTAGGAACATGCATTGAATGGATGATTCAACCAATTTAGCTAACCCATGGGGCTCAAATGTTTGGAAACATCTTGTCCCACCCTTAAGCACTTAAGTGAAAGTGAGATTGTTGGTACCTTTTTAACCCCAATCGAATCTTGGGGGGTAGACATGTCACTAGCAAGTTTTGAACCTAGTTAAGAAGGATAACAACTTCTTCTCTTAACCACTCAAGATAAACCCAATTAACATTATACAATTTGATAGGGGTGGCAGGTGCGGGGGGGGATAATCTTTGATTCTGAGGGACAAAAGATCGTGGACTACTCCTGGGGACTAGGGAAGACCACTAATAATAAATCGGAAAGTATTGCAATATACATGGGGATTCAAATCCCACACTCGAGAAACATCCACAACATTATTGTTCTTGGAGACTATGAACTAATAATAAATGATCTCCTCGGCCAAAGAACTTCTACCATCCAAATTCATAGCAGCCTTCATTCTCAAACTAAAACCTTGAAACTACAATTCACCAAGATCCACTTCTTCCACATCCTTCGTTCTTAGAACCAGGAAGCCGATCGCTTAGCTAAATCAGCAAAGACTCTAGAATAGAGCCAACTCTTCATTAATCAAATAGAAACCCATGCTTGGATCCCTTAACTCCCCCCATCTTAGACGATTTCCCAACTCTAATTTGAATCTAACCCTTCCCAACTCTAACTTGGATCTAACCCTCTTTAGAACCCCAGACTACCCCTTTTCCCCTCTCCCCTTCATCCCCTCCCCCCTTCCCAGCCCCCCTCCTCAACTACCACTTCTCCCTTTTCCCCCTCTCACCTTCAGCCCCTCTCCCCTTCTTCCCCATGCCTTCTTCCCCACTTCTCATCCCTCCTCTTAACTTCTTGGATGTTCCTTCGTACACATTGACGCCCTTCATAGCCTCCATGGTGTCATTTCCCTTGCTCTTCTCTGCGAGATATCTCGTTGGCTCGTGGGCAATTTAGGCCTCCTGTACTTTCAAGTGTGTGCAGGCGCTCTCCCTCCCACAATTATGGAAATTTCTCCACTTCCTCTCAAGAACCTTTATGCATTTCTATAACGAACTCCAGGACATTGTGCTTCCGTGCACTCTTACCATCATGTAGCGGAGATCCAGAGCCCCCTGCACCTACCCGTCCTGCGTCTCTAAGGAATTGAGAGAGCAATTTCGTTCTTTGCGAATGGATTTCAAGCGCGTAGAAGAAAGAATAGATACACGTCTTGGGGATTTTCAATGGGAAAATCAGGGGCTGCAGAACGATATGACCAATTTACAAGGTCAACTGCATCAACAAGAACTTAGGCATAATCAAGGGCTTGCAGTAGCTCTGTGCGGGATCGATAGGAACACCAGGTATATTGGAGAAATTTCTCGGCAAATGGGAAATCCATTCGATCACCCCCAACACCTAGCAAACTCCAATGAATCAACTGGCTTAAGGCTTCCCTCAACATTTCGCTCTGCAACAAGTAATGAGCATCCTCTGGTACCTCCTGCTTCTCTGATGGCTCTAGCACGGTCCAACCCAAGAGAAGGAAATCATCAACCAGAAGCAAATCCAACAAATTTCCAGGAGGATTTGGAAGCTTTTCATAATCTCTAGACAGGGTTTTTGATGAATTGTAATTTTTTGTTAATTTTCTCTACATATATAGCCATTTTTACATGGCAAATTAGTGGTTCCTACTAGACCAATTCCACTAGTGCAATTAGATTGCACCAGTCAAACAATTTTCTAAGAAAAGAACAGAAAATCTTCTTTTTGAACTCAATACTCTTCTTTTTGTAATATGTGATAACACAAATCTCTTTTTTAATATAAAATCTTGTTAAAAAAAACATTATACAATTTGATATATATTCATTTTTATAAAATTTATATCTTAAAAACAATGTATTCATCGTGACGAACATACACGCTATCAACATATCACTTTTTTCCTTTATTTTATTCATATTCAACCAATAAAATAATGAACTAAAAAGATTATAATAATATTAATTATTTTACTTTAATTAAAAAATGAAAGGACTTGATTCTCTTTTATTTGAAAGGAATTGATTCGACTTGTTTGATTTTTTTGACTTGTTTGCTTCTACTTTCTATCGTAAAAGTACAATAAACTTATCCATTTTCTATACAAATTATCATAATTTTTATTTATGTTAAAATCAAATTTCTTAAAAAATTAATACATTATTTTACTCTAACCTTAATCACATCTCAAAACTTTTTTGATGCCACCCCATTGCAATTCAATATCTTAAAAGTACAATAAACTTATCCATTTTCTATACAAATTATCATAATTTTTTATTTATGTTAAAATTACCTTTCTTTTATATATATATATATATATATATATATATATATATATATATACATTATTTTACTATAACCTTAATCACATCTCATTTTTTTTTATGCCACTCCCATTACAATTCAATATTACATTTTTCCTCTTAAAGTTTTCTCATTTTCACAATTTTCATTTCAAAAGTTCACCTTAGCTTTTGAATATGAAATCACTACATGTCTACATTCAAAACAAATTTTGAAATGTTGACAAGACTTGATTAGTGGACCAAAATCCTATTAATAAATTATAAAATTTGACTAATCAATGCTTTTATTTTTAGGTGAAAACCATTATTAAAAAGGCTTCCGGACAACGAAAGCCTACCTCACTTGTCAACCAAGCTTAGTTTGCTAATTGGAAATAAACTCTAATAAAAATGTATGATAAATTAAATAATTAATATATTTTTAATATAAATATTATTATTGGCTTTTTAAAATTTAATTTTAATAAAATAATAAATGTAAAAATTATAATATTTTTAAATTAATATATAATTTTCACCCATTTAAATATATTTTACTAAATTTGATTCAACAAAACATCATAAAATAACATATCATTCAAGGGCGAAGGTGATGTGGCATCAACCTAATATATTTTAGGTAAATTTGATTTAACAAAACATCATAAAATAATAAATCATTGAAGGAAGAAGGTGACGTGGCATCAACCTTTTGCTTTCGCTATGTACAACCCCTTAAAACCACTTCCATTCCAATGATGCTTCATCATTGGGAGGGAACACGACGGAAGTTGGTTTTGTTTACTCTCAAGTCATTTAACGTTGACCTCAGTTAATAATATTGCAAATAATTAAATTCCGTATACGGTAACTTCACTCATCCATGAAAAGTAAAAAAATTATTGTGAGGATGAAGTCAACAAACTTCTAAAATATAGAAATGTTGAATTTGATTGTGAATTAATGTTTTAAGATTTAGTGAATGGATAACAAGGAGTAAGTTATTAAGGTAAAAAATTAATTTTTTTTATCATTATAAAATTGAATTGAGAAGAATTTGGTAGAAATTTATAGTGTGAGTAGAGTTTTATCATGATTCAGGATCTATCCATAGTAGATCAATATTTTTGTGGTTTTGTCTAATTTGGAATTGACCTAGATTATTAAAAATTTAATCAAAATTCGATGGGAACTCTGAGTTTCTGTATTGCTAGATTCTGACAACTAAAGAGAAGTTTGTAATAAGATTAGATGGTTTCGTACAACAAGATAAGTCGAAAAATGAGGTAAGCAAGAAGTTGAGAATTAAGAGTAGAGTCAATGGGCCAACCAACCTTTGATACAAAGGGAGAAAGTTAATAAATGAATAAACTCAACCCCTTTTCTAATGGGAATTCTTCGCCAAATTCGATAGGAGTTTTTTTAGAAGTTATAGTTCCACCGTATTCATGAGAATTTTCACCAAATAACTTTATCTTAAATGGTTTTGACCATTTTAAGATGACCTCAAATACAAAAATATTAAAAATGAATGGATTATGGTGGAACTTTACCTCCTTGAAATAAAATGGATTTAATAGAAAGGTTGCGTTTGTTCACTTATAAACTCAGTCAAATCCAAAATGAAGATCAAATTCAATTAAGTAATATGTAAGGTCTTCGACTAGATGGGCACAGAGACCCTCACCCAATTCCTCAAGGAGATAGAACTTGGGGTTTCTCTGACACCCAAGTATCGCACTAGTTGGGCAAGTGGGTGCCTTGGGCATGCGAATGTGCCAAGGGGCTTGCCCAAGTATGAAGTGACCAAGAGATTGGGGTGCATCGGTACGAGGGGTGCACGAAGGTTGGGGCCCATCAGTCCTAAGGGAAACAATGGTTAACGAACGCATGGGTTCGTTTGGGCGATCGGGTCCACGAGGGGGTGCGACGATTCATTTGGGCGTGATGGTTAGCGAAGGGGCGCGACACACCCAAAGGACGCGACAATTTGAGATGGTGACCTTTGGAGTTTATATAAGAGAAAAAGGGTGCACAACCAAGGAAGGCAGATTTGAAGAACAATGAGAGCAAGCTTTGCTCTACGATTATGAGGCAGACTTAGACGAAGAGGGGCGAGCTCCCTTAAGGAGCCAAGTCGCTCCACACATGAGGAATTATGCTACCTTGAGGTGATTATGTGGGCAGAGTTGGGGATGTTGATGTTTCTGGTAGCTGTGGGAGGTATTCACCTCCGGGATAACCTTTCTTGTAGATGAAGTTGACAAGACGTTAAAGGAAAACCATTGGAAGTCAAAGAAGATTCCAGAAGAGAAGTCGGCCTCATAGAAAATAATAAAGAAGAATTATGTTGCTCCATAAAAAGATAAACATAAAATATATTTTCCAGAAAGTTAGGTCGGCCCTGCCAGAAAAGTCACTAGACAAATTAGTATAAATAAGAGTGACGCCTTCCTCATTTGGCACACTCACTCACTCATCTACAACACAATTTTGGTGGAGAGAGCTACAACTACAGAAGGAAGAAGGGCACATATGGAAGGTCTATCTCTTTTGGTCTTGGTGATGTGTTAGTGGAGGCCAACCACTATAGCACTCTGGCTAGAGTCTGTTGCAACTGCATAGTTGGTTTGCCTTGGTAATGTATTGGAGGAGCCACTCTAGCGCTCTGGCTAGAGTGAGTTGCTGCTGCATAGTTGGTTATCTCTTGGTGGTGTTCTAGTGGAGGCTAGACACCCTAGCTCTCAAGGGTGTGCTGCATCTATGTTGTTGGGTTATATTCTTTGTGGTTTTCTCTAGTGGATAGAGCTTATTCTTGGTTATTTTGTCTTGGCAAGGATATTCTCTATAAGAAGGTTGTTGGGTTTTTCCCCTTGTGTAGAAGGGTTTCCCAAGATGTATATGTTATGCTCGAGGATGGCACAAGTAGGTGTCTGTGGTTGGGTGATGATGGTGCAACATCGCCTATGGAGAAACAAGCATGCAAAAGAAGTTTAAATTGCTATGGTAAATCTAACGTTAACGTAATTAATGAAAATTCAACATAGTATCAAAGCTTGGTTTCCTTCAGAACAACCTAATCGCTGGAAGGAAGATCGTGAGATTTACCTTGTTGCTACAATTCGATGCTGCAATTTGTCGATGTACCTTTCCACTTTATAGTTTTATTTTGTAAAATTAATTGGAGCACCTTGAAGTTTTAGGGTTTGTCGTTGCTTACCATTGTTGCCAGATGGTGCTACAATTTCTAAGGTATGTGCTTGTATATGTTAAATTGTATCATTATCTTAAGGGTGTTTTGCAGGAGAAGGGGCTTTTGTACAAGCAACAAATCATAGATCCAATGCATTCAAAGGAACAACGTACCCTCCAGGTTTGATTGTTTTGATATGCCTCTAGTTGTTACGCCACCATTGTGATCTTGTGTTTTCTTATCTATTGGAGTTATGATCATTATACTAACCACTTAATACTAGATATGCATTTGTTTATCTCCCCTCTAGGAGATATTCTTATTTTGTTGTTTGTTTCGGGCAGGTTATATTGTTAAATTCCATGGAGGTTGCCATGGAAATGTTGTTGTTCTTGTTTTCTTGTTTCGAGCAGGTTACCTCGAAGGCATGTCACTACTAATAGCTCTAAGATGGAGCTATAGTGATGGTTGCAAAAGGCAACTTATTAGATGGTATCTAGTTTGAGACATGAAGCAGTTTGACCAGACAAGGAGTTTGTATAGATTAACAGTTTGACCAGTGCCTAGTGCATGATTCTATCAGTCCGAGTGAGTTATGGCGTAGGAGACTTGCACATTTTCACTATAGAGCTCTTCCTTCTCTGTGGAATATGGTGACGAGTCTTCCAAAGCTTCGTATTGAGCATGATGGCATATGCAGAGGTTGTGCTCTTGGCACGAATGCCAAGGGATCTTTTTTGAGCAGTGAGGCTCCAACACATATCCACAGATGAGCAAGTAGTTGAAATTTGCATGAAGACTGTGTCTGGGATGAGCTTGGAAGGAATGCAAATGTTTTCCTAGGGGAGTGTTGATGATTGCAACATCGTGCCAATATTCCAATATTGTTCAAGCAGACTTGATCATGTGGGAATAGGCCTAGATGTAATCTTCGACAGACTAAAGATTCGAGTTGTTGCTAGATCTCCAGGAGGATATCAAGTAGACATTCCAAGATTGGTTAGATGGACTTGACCATGTGGGAATGATCCCAGGGTAGTCTTCGATGGAATGAAGTCTTGGGACCCTGGTAAATCCTTCAATGGACTGAAGACTCGAAGCTCGACGTAGTCTTCAATGGACTGAAGCTACATAGTTCTCAATGGAATGATGACTCCTCCAATGTGTGTAAATTGCATCAGGCATAACACTCACGATGAGGTGAGTAGCCCCGATAAGCATCAAGCCGACTCTTCTCCCAGTACTGGGCTACAGACCAGAGGAGATATGGAACATCTACATCGGGAGTAGATGTGCCCTGACGTAGTCTTCGACGGACTAAAGACTCGAGGTGCTTGAGTTTAATTCCACGTGTCCGATAACATCGAGCTAAATGCATTCACAGAGTGATCATGTGGGAATGTGGACATTCCAGGATCAACTATGAGGTTAATGTGGCTCTGATGTGGTCATAATTCTTGTCATGGGACAAGAACAACCCAATATGCTAGACACGTGGTTGTGGAGATGGATCATCAATATAACTAATGAGTCTCATGGATAAACTTTTCTATGACAAAAGAATACCAAGAACAATACAGGATATGCTTGGAGAATTCTTTTCTCGTTGAGAGGGAGTATTGATGGTTGCATCTTCGTGAGACATTCTTCTGTGACAATACTCCTCGATGGAATGTGTTGAGTACGACACTTATCGATGGACTGATAAGTTGTATTGGGTTGGTACCCAACGTCCCTTGGGAGCAGACCATGTGGACACATCCCTTGGGAGTAGACCGAGTGGGCACATCATGGGCGAGTAGGTCCTTGACGACGCACTATGGGCGAGTAGGTCCTAGTGCCACACTACGGTTGAGTATGTCCTAGTGTATTCTAGTGGTGATGAGGCCCTAGAAAAGATTCACATTGGGTGTAGCCATGTGTGACATGATGATGCTACCGATAGCAGGGTCTGCAGGACCATGGCATAACCTGCGAGACTATGAGGACCAGAGGAAAAACATCATGGAGAATACCTCCCTGGCTAAGAGGGAGTGTTGATGTTTTTGGTAGCTGCGAGAGGTATTCACCTCCGCGATAACCTTTCTTATAGATGAAGTTTCCAAGACGTTAAAGAAAAACCATTGGAAGTCAAAGAATATCCTAGAAGAGAAGTCAGTCTCACAAAAAATAATAAAGAAGAATTATATTGCTCCAGAAGTAAAGTTGGCTCCAGAAAAAGGTAAACAAAAATTATATTTTTCCAGAAAGTCAGGTCGGCCCTGCCAGAAGAGTCACTGGACATATTAATATAAATAAGAGTGACACCTTCCTCATTTAGCACACTCACTCACTTATCTACAACACAAGTTTGGTGGAGAGAGTTGCAGTTGCAGAAGGAAGAAGGGCGCATATGGAGAGTCTATCTCTTTTGGTGTTAGTGATGTGTTGGTGGAGGCCAACCACTCTAGCGCTCTGGCTAGAGTGTGTTGCAGCTGCATAGTTGGTTTTCCTTGGTGATGTATTAGTAGAGCCACTCTAGTGCTTTGACTAGAGTGAGTTGTAGCTGCATAGTTGTTTATCTCTTGGTGGTGTGCTAGTGGAGGCTAGACATCCGAGCGTTCTAGCTAGGGCGTGCTGCATCTATGTTGTTGGGTTATTTTCTTTGTGGTTTGCTCTAGTGGATAGAACTTGTTCTTAGTTATTTTGTCTTGGAAAGGATATTATCTATAAGAAGGTTGCTAGGTTTTCTCCCCTTGTGTAGAAGGGATTCCCATGATGTATATGTTATTCTCGGGGGTGGCACAAGTAGGTGCTTATGGTTGGGTGGCAATGGTGCAACATCACCTATGGAGAAACGAGCATGCAAAAGAAATTTAAATTGCTATGGTAAATCTAATGTTAACGTAATTAACGAAAATTCAATAGGGGCAACTTTCTTTTGGGCTGAGTTTGGGGGAAGTCTTTTCACAGGTATGTATGAGGCATGCGAGGAGACAACACTGGAGGTATGTGCAAAGTCTTGTAGTAGAGAAGATAAAATGAGTTGGTGGTGGATGCACATTTGGGGGTGCTCTGCAGAAGTTGCGAAAGATGTTACAACGGACTAGTCTTAGTGTGAAAAATCTGTCTATGAGTGTCTTGGTGAGGTGAGGCGAGTTGTGTGACTCTGCCCAAGTTGTAAACCGAGCCGGTAGTGATCATATTGTAACAATTCTGCAATAATAAGACATAGACAGGTGTTAGGCACGATTTGAGCCGCCTACACTATATTTGTGTTTCTCTTGTTTGTTTCGCAAGTGTTCTCTTCGTTTCATGGATGCATGCTTATATATGACTAAGTGTTACACTGTGAACAATTTGTCTAAGTATACACGAGTTACACTAGAGTAGGAGTGTGACTCGCTGGTAGACTAGAACGGAGTATGGACATACTCTAGGTGAAGAGGCGGAGTTTAGATGAAGTATCCTTGGTGTTACCAAGCAACCAAGTAAGAAACGTCGTGGTGTTGTATGCCCTTAAGAGGGATACATTCGCAAGATTCAACTAAACACATTGTAAAGACTTGACATAATCCAACTCTACTATTACAATTTTTACCTTTCAACTTTTAAAAAATATCTTTGTTTTATAAATCATTCTATTTTCATAAATCAATCTATCTTTACTCCACTTTTAATTTATTATTATATATTAATAAATTAAAAACATTTTATTCATTATGTATACAAATATTTAATACCCACCATTATCTATTTGCAACTTTGAACTATGGAGACTTCTTTAAAAACAAAAAGCCAAAAATCAAGGTAATGCATTAAAAACAAAATCCCCTCCGTAACCACTAGTGTTAAAAAATAGTGATCACATTCTTCATTTTGCGCAAGTTTGGATAAGTTAAGGTGATTCTTTAAAGTGGTTCATCCATAATCCATGGATTGAGGATTTTCGTTATTTTTAAATGAAGTTTTGTATTATTTGAGATTTTTTTGAATTTGGTAAAATTTATTATAATTTAATGGTTAATCAGTGGTGAGGGTAATGATTATAAGTTCTTATTTAATTAGTAGCGGGGTAGTGATTATAAGTCGTTATTTATTTAATTAGATTTATTTTAACCTCGGATCTTTAAAGGTGAAAACTTTTTTTAGGGTGTAAAATTTGAGAAAAAGTTAAAGGTTTGCATCTCGAGAGATTTGATCCCTCTCCACACTTTATAGATCCTCAGTTAAGATGGATCTATGCTGGTATTATTATTATTATTATTTTAATGTGCAATTAATAGTAAGGGTATTGAATATTAGTTGTTATTTGTAAATGCGTGTTAATTTATCATTGTTATTCAAAAAAATTATATCCCATTTTTTCAAAAACAGTGGGTTGATGATTTGTAAAGGGTTAGAATTTCACTCTTGCTAAAATAGAAATGAGTTAAAATAGTAAGAAAACAGAGTAATGACCCAAAACCCAAAAACATCTAACATGAGTAACAAGTTAGTTATGAATGAGTAATTAGTAATTAGTAATTAGTAATTACATCTAACATGAGTAATTAGTTATGAATGATCACTATCCTCACTATCAATTTGGTACTAAATTATGAAAAAATTTACCTCCATTAAAGAAAATCTTATAACTAACTTATAACCATAATTGCATAAGAGTATGGAGGTGCTCTACACATATGGGGGAGAGGTTGAGGTGATGTGATGGGGTTGGATGATTCAATTAAAAACAATAATTCTAATAATAAAGTCGGCTCCATTAAAAATAATAATTCTAATAATAAAGTAAACTCAATTAAAAAAAATAAAATAATAATTATAAAAATAAAGTTTGTTTAATTAAAAACAATAATAATAAAAAAATAAAAAAAATAAGAAATTGGATTCCTTTGCCTGCCAAGATTAAATTTTACAATTATCTTGTAAGTCTCGAAAAATAAATTAATAATCACAGGTAAGTATAGTTTAAATATACAATATTTGAACTTTTTCCAGATATATTTTTCCAACCATTTTATCTACAATTTAAAATAATTCTTGGAATTTGTAGATATTAATTATTAAGATTGCACAATCCAGATGTAATACATAGATCATTAAATCCATTTATATATATAAAAATACATTTTTAACAATTAAAAAAATAAAAATCATATAAATTACTTAAAACTAATTTATAAAAATCGAACACCTGGAACGAAAATTCATAACGAACTAATAACTAACATCGCCGACAAATGACTAAGTTCACATTAATTTTACGACACAATCCCAAACTCAAGAAATTGATTATCAGATTGCTGAATGAGCGGGATTGAGTGCTGGGTTAATAAAAGTTTCGGACTTAGTGTAATTCTAGCGTTAACACAGCACAGCAGAAATATTTAAGTGAATAAAATTAACTACATGCATGGAGAATTGAAAAGATAGCACGAGGCAGTGGAGCCAGCAGGCGGGTCGCTTTCGCAATCGGCGGTGATAGGATTTCATTCAACGCGGACAACTACTTGTTTTTCTCCTTAAGTTAAGATAACACGGTATTTGTAGGTGGAAACCGGGTCGATTCATGTCTCTGTTCCTGTCAAATCCTGATAGCAATCAAGACAGACAGAGCGCCACATATCATCACTCCTTTTCCACCTGCTCATCTCTGTTTTTCCACCTGCTCATCTCTGTCTTCTTAGCTCTGGATATACTCTGAAACCGAGTAGGTTCATCTCTATCTGGTAGTTTTGGGCTAAAATGTAAAGCCCATTTGTTTGAATTCATCTTTCAATTTTGCCCATTGTTTTGTCCCACTATTTGTTAATCTGTAGCCCATTTTCCTCCTTTCCTGAGTGCCAATTTGTATATAAGTCATCTGTCATTATACAATGCTGTTTAGGTTCATGTAAATGGCTGTTCCAGATGATTCCATGCAATCTAAGACCCCAAAAGCTCCGTATTTGAATGCCCATTTCAATAACAATAATGGAGCTTTTGTCCCTATGATTGCTGACACCATGGCCAATGGTGATGATAAAGTAGACGGCGATGGTGTGGGTTTTCACAGTAACAGTAGAGGTGATTTCGTCTTGAAAGTTGAAGCATGCCCATTGCAGAATCCGATTGATTTCTGCTCTGATAAGACGTGGAAATCAGGCAGAGATACCCACCGGGATCTGAGCCCTGAAAGCCCAAAAGAGGATTCAAACGCACTGTTTGATCCCAAAGCAAGAGATCTGTATAGGAAAGGGGATTTGGGGTTAGATCTAGAAAGTGGCAGTGAAATAAGCGGTAGTGGTGGTTCTTTCTGGTCTTCTACAAGGAGACTGCTTGGCAAGGCCTGGAACCGCTTCATCCGAGGAGATTTTGTTCAGAGTTATAATGGGTCGATTCCTGCAACCAGAACAGTTGAAAGCCATTTCAGTTTCAATCCAAAGTTGGCTCTGGCTAACCCTGCAACAGAGCCATTGAAATCTGCAAATCCAGATATTAACAGAGGAGAAAAGCCCAGAAATGCAGGCCCGGTGGGCTTTGAGAAGTTGGGGAATGGAAATGTTAGAACCCACATGAAACCCAGTGGCAAAAAACCTCCGAAGCCCCCTAGGCCTCCCAGGCCGCTTAAGGGAGCAGTCACAGATCCTTCAAAGGAGAAGCTCATGAAGGGTATCTCAGACATTGCTCTATTGAGGAAAGCCAAGCTGGAGAGAATTAGATCTCTGAAGAAAAAACAAGCTGCTAAGGCTAAAGCATCGAACACAAATGTGTGGGCTCTTGTGTTCACTCTCTGCTTCTGTTTTATAATGATCATGCAAGGTAACGATCCTGAATCTGTGATTCCCATTAAACTAATGGATAAAAGACCTAGATTTGTATTTTAAGTATCCGTCTTTACCTTTTAGCTCAGGTAGGGGACCTTATCTTCACTATGCTTAGGTAAACAACTAAGATATATCCATAGTACAATTTTGGATAACCTTCTCTTCAAGGGTCCTGAAATGTGGAGAGGTCTTCATCTTACCTAACTGAGCATAGCCAAGGTGAAAGGTCTTACCTGACTGAGCTATGCGAACTCAGTCACCTACCTGACCGAGCTATGTTCAGGTAAGGCTTTAAGGAACTCACATTGGCACGACGAAGATGATGTTATCTGTATAGATCAGAGTTTCTGCAGATGTTTTGTTGAAGTGTTCTTGGAATTCTGAAGCTTTTCTTTTGCTTTGCCTCTGTTTTCTTTTATAGGTATATTTTCCCAGGGCAATGGCGGTACTCAGATCTCACCAATGGCTGCGGTGCAGACAAGAAAATTCTCTCTTCAGAGCAATAGTAACCATCCTCCAAATTCTCCAAATAACGAACTTGGGCAAGCAATGTAAGTATTGGCTTCGTTTTCTATTCTTTTGATTTTGAACTTCAGGGCTAAAATGCAACATGTTCATTAGGTATTGATGTTTCCACCCATGGCTTCCATCCACAGCTTCCATGTTTATTAAGCACCATGTTTTCACCATGATTTCTTGTTAAGTATCCGCCATGACTTTTATGAAGTATCCACAATGTCCACTGTTATCAGGGATCTATGTTCTCATCACCATGACTTCTTGTTAAGTATCCACCATGACTTTTGTTAAGTATCCAAAGTGTCCACTGTTATCAGGGATCTATGTTGTCACAATGGCTTGGTAGATGCGTCTATCAAGTAACCTTGTTTTCCTGATGGTTTCACTTGGTAGGTCTATAAGACATTTCATGTTCTTACCATGGCTTGGTAGGCTAAGACAATTGTCTTTCTGATGTGGCATGGCTTCCATGTTTTTTAAATACCTTGTTTTCACTATGTATCCATAATGTTTATTAGGCACCCATGTCTCACAAGGCTTTCTGATGTGTACCATACTGGTTTTAGGTTATTCCATTGGCTTGCTTGGTCATTTGAAGGTGTTAGTATGGCTTTTACTAACCAATGCTTTTAGTATGCCCAGTTATACTTTCCTTCCACTATCCATGACGCTTCGTTATATTCTGTAATCACATCATGTCTGTAGGATTTGAGTTCTAGGTTCTGTTGCTGAGACCATCCTTCTTCAAAAAATGATAGGTGTTTGGTTCCACATTCCCCCTTCCTGTAACTGTATGGTTTATGCTTCTGATCTGGTTTTGGTGTCTCCGTGATTTAATTTGCAGAGGGACGAACCAACCTTCTGATTCTCTATCCGATTCTGAACGTGGAATTGATCAAGTGGTACCTGTTCCACCAGATCCAACCTCTTGAAGTCTGTTCGAATTCTTCATTTTAGCTATATTTATTGATCAACCTGGTGGGTGCCACCTAAGCATGTCTGCTCCTCAATTGGAAAGTTCAACTGCAAATACTAATTTATCTAGCAATAAGTCCATGGCAAGGATGACAGGGGCACCCACAACATTGAGTGTGGAGTGGCTTCCAGTTTATATTGCCATATGCAAAAATTGGTTCTTGCACAGGTACATTGTCCAATTTGTACAGCATCCCAAATTGTTGTCTTTACCAGCAGACCTATGTACTATTTCGAATAGCATGCCACAAGAATGAGAGTTACCTTGTATCTTTCAAGCAAATGAATGACTGTGATTCATGTTAGCACTCTCCTTTGAAGTGAAATAAGAACCCAATTTCTGGTTTCACGCCTCGGGTTCGTCCTTGCAGATGATCTATGAAGTCCAGAGCCTGGAAAGGATGCAGGTTTAGATCCTTAAGCCTATAGCAAAATCATTGTTATCTGGGAAGAGTTTGATTGCTAGCAAACTCGCAGAGCTGTTACAACTGAGATTTCAATTACCTGAATTTAGGAGAGGGTCTTTGTACATTATGACGTTTATATATCAATTTTGCAGTCTGCCCATAAGATGCAGATATGATGATAAATAATTAGGCATTTTTAACAGGTCTTAGCCTGAAATGCTCCAGGGAAGGTCTTAGTCATGAAGTTAAAATAAAACACTGTGGACGGAGCATGTGCTCGAGCAATAAGTCGATCCATGTTTACAAGGTACCGATAATATATAAAGCTGTGCAAATTTGACAGCTGGATTTGAGAACAAGTTACCAAGGTGATGTGATAACATCTTTTTTTCACTTCAATATTAACCTATCTTTCTTTTTTTCACTTTAATATTAACACTGTCAAAGACTTTGAATATATATCTTATATATCACTTGCATTCAAAACTTTCACACTGTCAAAGACTTTGAATACAGATTTTATATATCGCTTGCATTCAAAACTTTTTGTTAATTTGCGAGGTGGGGTGGAGGTGGTTTGATGCTTAGTCACCTGGTTCGCAAAAATTGGACAATTTTGAGGATAATTCAAAATTTTATGTATAAAATTCGGCATTAAGTTCTGCATACTACAAAATTTGAAAAATAAAAAAATATAAATAATAAAAAAATATAAATATAAATATTACAAAATTTGAAAAATAAAAAATATAAATATAAATATTAAAAATTATTAAGTTCTACATACTACAAAATTTGACAAATAAAAAAATATAAATATAAATATTACAAAATTTGAAAAATAAAAAAAATATAAATATAAATATTAAAAATTATTGGATTGGTTTACAGTTTATTGGTTTAATTTAACAATTATTGGTTTAATTTAACAATTATTGGTTTAATTTAACAATATTATTCTATTATTAGATTAGAATAGAAATGAAAACACAAAGATTAATATTGAATTTTTTAATTTAACAATATTATTTGATTAGAATAGAAATGAAAACACAAAGATTAATATGAATTTTTTATGTCATAATACTTCTAATTTATTAAAAGTATTTTTTAATTTAACGATATTATTTGATTATAATAGATATGAAAACACAAAGATCAATATGAATTTTTTATTTTTTAATTTAATGATATTATTTGATTATAATAGATATGAAAACACAAAGATCAATATGAATTTTTTATTTTTTAATTTAATGATATTATTTGATTATAATAGAAATGAAAACACAAAGATCAATACTATTTTTTATGATAATTTTAATTTATTAAATGTTATTTAATTATAATAGAAATGAAAACACAAAGATTAATATGAATTTTTTTATGTCATGATCATTGTAATTTATTAATATGAATTTTTTATGTTATGATCATTTTAATTTATTAAATGTTATTTAATTATAATAGAAATGAAAACACAGATTAATATGAATTTTTTAATGTCATGATCATTGTAATTTATTAACATGAATTTTTTTATGTTATGATCATTTTAATTTATTAAATGTTATTTAATTATAATAGAAATATTTTTTTATGTCATGATCATTGTAATTTATTAACATGAATTTTTTATGTTATGATCATTTTAATTTATTAAATGTTATTTAATTATAATAGAAATGAAAACACAAAGATTAATATGAATTGTTTATGTCATTATCATTGTAATTTATTAAAAGACATGAGGTTTCAACTCTCAAATATTAATATTAATTAAGTAATTAAATTTAATAAATTATGTATTACATTATTTAGTAATTAATTTTTTTTTTATGTCATGATCATTTTAATTTATTAAAAGTTATTTGATTATAATAAAAATGAAAACACAAAGTAATTAAATCTAATAAATTATGTATTACATTATTTAGTAATTAACTATTTTTTTTTATAATTTATTAAAAGACATGAGGTTTCAACTCTCAAATATTAATATTAATTAAGTAATTAAATCTAATAAATTATGTATTACATTATTTAGTAATTAACTTTTTTTTTTTATCTCATAATCATTTTAATTTATTAAAAGTTATTTGATTATTTGATTATAATAAAAATGAAAACACAAAGTAATTAAATCCAATAAATTATGTATTACATTATTTAGTAATTAACTAATTTTTTTTATGTCATGATCATTGTAATTTATTAAAAGTTATTTGATTATAATAAAAATGAAAACACAAAGATAGATTAATATGAATTTTTTTAATGTCATGATTATTTTAATTTATTAAAAGACATGAGGTTTTAACTTTCAAATATTAATTAAGTAATTAAATATAATAAATTATGTATTACATTTTTTAATAATTAAATAATTAAATTTAATAAATTTATGTATTACATTATTTAGTAATTAACTTTTTTTTAATGTCATGATCATTTTAATTTATTAAAAGTTATTTGATTATTTGATTATAATAAAAATGAAAACACAAAGTAATTAAATCTAATAAATTATGTATTACATTATTTAGTAATTAACTAATTTTTTTTTATGTCATGATCATTGTAATTTATTAAAAGTTATTTGATTATAATAAAAATGAAAACACAAAGATTAATATGAATTTTTTTAATGTCATGATTATTTTAATTTATTAAAAGACATGAGGTTTTAACTTTCAAATATTAATTAAGTAATTAAATATAATAAATTATGTATTACATTATTTAATAATTAAATAATTAAATTTAATAAATTTATGTATTACATTATTAAATATAAACTAAGTTAAATTAATGTAATTTTATACTTAATTTTATTAATATCATAATTAATTTTATTAATAAAATATAAATAAAAATAATAATTGTATATATCATAGGAGTGGGTCGGGAATAATCTTCTTTTTTGAGTTATTTTTCTGATAAGTTTTTTTATGGTCAGCTATTAAATTTTCGGCCAATTCATAACTCTGGTGGGTTGGTTTAAAATGGAGTATAACTCTTGGAATAAGGTTGTGAAATGCATGGAACATTGATTTATGCGAAACTCAGTGTACCCCATTTTTTTGCCTGAAAAGTGAAACTCCGAAGGGAAGATTGAGTTATGTTATGTTTTATCTTAGTCAATGTCTCATTATACATTTATTAATCATATTAAGTATCTTTAATCATATTTACAATTATTTGTACTCGACACACTAAGATGGAAGATGGAAATGGAGCGTTGAAGCTTGAAGGCACGTCGCCATCGGGGGTACGTTGGAGATGGAGTGTAGTTGGGGGTGCTGTCGGGGTATGCGACTGCATCGAGAAAGAACTTGGAGATGGAGTGCAGTCGGGGTATGTGATTTCTCAGAGGAAGATGTTGGCTGCTTGGCGCTAGACAATGGAATGGTCGGACTCGATAGTGAACACTCAAGGGCTAGGGAAAAGGCATGGGTTACAGGAGGAACTGGATGAGAATTGAAGTTAAGGTGGGTTGCGACATAGAAAGGGTTTTAGTTCGTGAACAAATTTCATCAATTAAATTCGGGATGGTTTAAAAATCACCGATTTTGAAATTTGAAGCTTGCTGATGACTAAGGTTTGATGTGATAGCATCTTCTTTCAATATATATATTAATATTTTCAAAGACTTTGAACCATATCTTATATATCACTTTGAAACTTTGTTGATTCGATTAATTTGAAATCACTTCAATATTTTTTTTCACTTTTATATTAACATTTATTTTCTTTCACTTCTATATTAACATTGTAAAAAACTTTTCAAAATTTTGTTAATTGAAATCACTTCAATATTAAACACA
>ML778652.1:3246-30993 GCA_009831015.1 Picea engelmannii | reverse complement strand
GGACGACTGTTGGAATGAGGACGACATAGAAGAGCATGCTCATCGGCTCCCATCTACTGCAAGCTCACGAAAGACTACCCAGTCTTGATTTTCGCGATGCAAAAGGATTTGACAGAGCAATGGCACAACCAACATACTCTCAACAAGCGCTTGAATGTCATGTTCAACTACCTGTCAAGTGAGCTTGCGAAAAGTCGATGCCCGACTTGTTGTCAGCCATACGCCTTCAAAGTCCGCCAGGATGGACAGCCAGGTTCGCCTCATGTCTAGTCTCCTTATTGTTTTTTTCTCTGGTTTTAGTGATAAGTTTTTTGTGAAATTCAAACTCTGGTTTTGGTTCATTCGCTGGTTGAGGCACTTAGTCGACCGCTTGTTCTGGTTTCCACGCTTGTGGCAGAACATGTGGCAAGTCCCCATGTTCTTTAAGATAAGTGTCATAGTTGGTCTCTGAACAATACTGCCCACTTATTCTGGTTTCCACTCATGTGGCAGAACATGTGACAAGTTTTGATGTATACTTAGACATGTGTAGCTTTTGCGAGGCCAAGATAATACAATCCTTTTTATTTAAAAAAAATATATTATAAAATCTCCTACAATAAAATAGATTGAAATGTAAATGTGTTTTAAGATAATACATAAATTTTATTCCACATTGATATAATTTTCAAAAATTTCAATATCATATTTTATATATCTCTATGATATTCCAATATCTTATTTCTCTAATTCTCGAAAATGTCCTATAATGATATATGATTGTATAAAATATGTCAATAATATATGAGTATATGTCCTATAATGACATATGATTGTATAAAATATGTCAATAATATATGAGTATATGTCCTATAATGATATATGATTGTATAAAATATATCAATAATATATGATTATATATTAATAATTCTTAAGCATATTTTCTTTAGCATGGGTATGGTTATGAACATTGACAAAATAAAAGATGTGATAATTAAATTCAAAAGGATCACTTATAATACTTTTGTTTATGATAACAATCACTTGAAGGAAGTGTCTTCATACAAATATCTTGGAATTGATATCTACCACAAGAAGCTCAATTGGAACTATAGTGTTGAAAAAATGATAAATGGAGGGTGGAAAACTTATCATGAGGTTGAAAACAATTGTAAATCAAAAGACCTTTGACTTTGGGATAAAAAAAACTTCTTTTTCACACTCTTGTCACTCCGGTTATCATATATGGATGTGAAGTTTGGGGTTGTAATATATCTAGAGAATCTTGGAGAAAGATAGAACAAATCCAATTTTTTTTTATAACTTGTAATCTCAAAATTAAGGGCACTACGCCCTATCCTATCATATCCTCAAAAAAACAAGTCTTTCCCCATTGAAGGCATTGCTATGATTAGATACCTAACTTACAAGAACAAGATAAACAACATGGATAACAAGAAGCTCCCCAAAATTACTTCAAACTCTAGCCAAAACCACTAGCCGCTCAAGTGGGGATGACATAAAGATGTCAAATCTTGGCTAAATCATTGGGGAATACAAGAAGAAGTTATCACTCATAATATTGATAATATTACAAATATTATCACTTCTAAATTTAAGGAGAATATGTGGTGTGATAAAAAAATAGTGGATAAAAGAAAATTAAGATACTACAAGGAGGTGGTCAACCCTAGTTTAGGAGATCAAAATTACCTCTTAGTTTTGAGAAGTGCAAAGAAGAAAATCAACATTGCTAAAATAAGAACAAATTCTCACAAGATAGATACATAGTGAAATTGTACATTGGTTAACTCTTAAAACATCATACACAACTCCCAAAATACCTCTCATCTTTGTAACACTAAACCAATTAATTTTCAAAAAACATTAATTATCATCATCATAATCATAATTATATAAAATATATCAATAATACAATGATATATAATTATATAAAATATATCAATAATATATATGATTATATATCCTTATAATTGTATATCATCATATTAAAATTTTTGTTTAACATTAATATTCTTATATACTTTTCGTTTTGGCTATTTGACTTATATTTCAACATATTGACGCTAATCCTTTGGAATGGAATCTCCTTTATTTTTCGCTTTGGCTATTTCACTTATTTTTCAACCTATTGATGTTGAGCCTTTGGAATGGAATCTCATGATCGTAGGAGACTTCTTTTGTTTTTCATTGCAACGTGTCAATTATAAAGTAGATGGAGCATATGACACAACCACAAAAGGACCAAAACAAAAAATCAAAGGAGGTGTTCCTCTTATATGAAGTAGCTCGCCATAAGTCTTTTAATATCTATGATGGCTGGAAAAAAATCTTTCAGAAACACCATAAGTTTTTTAATTTCTATAATAAGTGTTTTAATTTCTATGATGACTGGGAAAAAATATTTCAGAAACACCCAAATGACACTTGGCTTTAAATTGATATGTTGAATGGAACCAAAAGAAACACCATAAGTTTTTTAATTTCTATCATAAGTGTTTTAATTTATATGATGATTGGGAAAAAATATTTCAGAAACACCCAAATGACACTTGGCTTTAAATTGATATGTTGAATGTAACCAATATTATGATGTTTAACTGAATCAATATACAAACATGATGTTGGTTATGTTGGAATATGTAACTTCTATTTGTCTTAATAATGTGTAAGAAGATTATATTTGCTAATATATTTTGGTTATTATTGAGTAGAGTTCATCTCTATGAGAAGAGTATGTTCCTAGTTTTTAGAAGGTTGTTAGATAGTTGATATAATGGATGGTGAATCATATTTCAATTTATACGTTGCTTGAAGGTACTACTTATCAATACTCATATTACATTCATGGTAGATGAACACACTTCACAGTTAAGCGCACTTGAGCCAGAGGCGTCTTGGGATGGGTGACTATTCGAGAAGTCCTGGTTATCGGGTGCAAGCCCAAGAAGTGATGATTGATGCTATGCGATTCATTTCGCTAGTTTCAATTCCACTTCTTCACCCCTGTGAGCATCACCCGATGCAATGAGTGCTAAGTGGATGATTCAATTTATGAGAATTATTGCTCAGTTGCAACTAATACTCATGGATATGGGTCATAGATAAATGACTTACTCTACGTAGTTAATCCCAAAAATGATATCTAATATGTTGCACTGTGGAAGCCCCTCTATGCTTAAATAATAATAGGAGTGAAGGGAGCTCTAACAAGATAGTTCATAAGGCACAATACTTGCTAAGGTTTTGCAAATGGGGTAGCAAGCTAAGTGGGCTTGATTGTGGAGAAAAATCCACAGTTAAACGTGCTTGAACCAGAGGCGTCTTGGGATGGGTGACCACCCGGGAAGTCCTGGTTACTGGGTGCAAGCCCCGAAAGTGATGATTGATACTATGTGATTCATTTCGCTGGTTTCGATCCCATTTTTCACCTCTGTGGGCATCACCCAATGCAATGAGTGCTAAGTGAACTATTCAAATAATGAGAATTATTGATCGGTTGCGACTAATACTCATGAATATGGGTCATAGATTAATGAATTACTCTACGCAGTTAATCCCAAAAATGATATCTAACACTCCATACATATTTTCGCTAAATTCAAAACTTTGTAATGCCAACATTTGAATGGTCTTCCTCATAACAATGTCTAGACTTTAGTATTTATTTCAATCAAAATGTAGGCCATTCTTGAACTATTTTGTCCCCTAGCAATGCTATATAGTATATACTATAGTATATTAAACTTTACTGCGTTAGTATATTCAATTGTTTAAGTCACAAGTAACAAAACTTAGCCAATTCTCTATAACTAAAGTCTTGAAAAAAATTTCAAAACAAAATTTAAGAAACTACATAGCGGAATTTACATTACTACAAGTGTAACATCTCCGGGCTTCCAAGATGGGTGCACACTACTACAATTCAGCTGAAATCGAGCTCTGATACCATATTGTAACATACCCAACCATCCCAGGGCCGAGCATGCTACCAAAAATCTCTACTTTGTTCAAACTCTGATATATATATAATGCAAATTTTACAGATATAGACATTCTGCTCATACACAGATTCATGCGGAAGTGACAGTAAACACATACATGCAATCCTGATAAACTTTAGACATATACTTAAACATAACATGTAAAATCAATATAGAATTGCTACTTATCTTTTTATGAGAAAACCACCAACTGTGTCTAGAACTTCCATGAACCTCCCAGCCTTAGACCACACTGCTCCAAGCTATCAATAGTGGGTCACCCTCGAGATGGGACTAAAATCCACCAAGAGTAAAGAAAATCCTAGGCTAGGCCGAGACTATGGAAAGCTGCACAATGCAATATGAAGGATTCCCTCCAAGGAGCCTACTTATGCCCACCGCTCACAGACTCTCTCATTCCCCACATGCTTGTCCCACCTCGGGAATATACACCTTCACTGTTCCACAGTCCATAAATTGCTTCACTTCTCTTCCAGAGCTTCAACAACATGTGAGATCAGGAATTCTCAAAGCTCTGTAGCTGTTGCTGGACTCCCTCCAGGATAAATCACTTTCCCAACAATCTCTCTCACCTGGAGAGAGTTGCTCATAGGCCGGACAACCTGCTTCTTCAATCCACGGGCCTGAAAACCCGCCTCTTCAAAACCATAGGCCTGACAACCTGCTTCTTCTGTCCAACTCCTAAGTCAAACAGGTAATCACAATAGCAAAATCGGGTAAGGTAGGGGACGACTCAACAAAAATACCAATGCGTGCAAGTTACAGAGGTTCACGATGGCAAAGGGTTCAACAATGACAGAAGATGGTTGATTGCATGCCTACTCAATTCGTGAGGGAATGGGGCAAAGGATGGCAAGAATCGTGAGTGCACCCCCACAATGATGGTTTTCCACATAACTCTGCATGTGTCATGGATGACACATGGATCTCCAGGAGCTCGTTCCTCTCCACTTGGATTTTGTTTCTCTCCCCAAAGGAACTTAGAATAACAAGGTTTATTTCCCAAGCCTTAGTATTTTAGGAAATACATTATAATATTCCCTTGGGTTAAGCCTTCAAGCTTAGCCTCTTTTTCCTAGCCTCTCAACCCCCTTCCCTTTCCCTTCCTAGTGGAGCTTAGTCCCCCATAACTCTTTCTTCATGGTTGGTATACACACAACGATGTATTTTTATTAATGATCAGCATATTACATATACAAAAATAGGCTCACTTGCCTTAGCATTTAGGCTCTCCGGCCTAATAAACAAATAAGCCTCCCAACTCATAAATACTTTGCTCACCAACCTATAAACTTCATTAAACATCATTACAATTCAGCAGGTGCTCGACCTTGGGGTATTACAACAATAAATTATGCACTAGAATTTAGTGGACACGCATACCTAGAAAAGATTGGTCTAAGAAAATGACAAATATTGGTAGCTAGTCATGAATTCTCATGTTGCTACTCACAATGTTGAGATGACCAAATGGTGACAAGATGTCAAGAAAATGACAAATATTGGTAGCTAGTCATGAATTCTTAAATTGGTGTTCACAATGTTGAGATGACCAAATGGTGGCAAGATGCCTCACACCATTTCTCACGATGCATTGCTCACAATGCTCCTCATGACAAATATTGGTAGCTAGTCATGAATTTTCAAATTGGTGTTCACAATGTTGAGATGACCAAATGGTGGCAAGATGCCTCACACCATTTCTCACGATGCATTGCTCACAATGCTCCTCAACGCACCTCACTCATCTATGGCACTTTAGTTTGCCTCAAACCTCACTCAATCACGACTACTCAATACACCTCTCACCTATGGCACTTCAATGTCAACCCTCACTCAGTTATGACTACTCAATACACCTTAGGCCCTCCTCACACAAGACTCACAACATTTCTCACTCACACGTAGCATGATGCCAAATGCAAAACAATGTATATTCTTCATGACATGGTAACTATTTATAGATATAAATTAGGGTTTTTAAATTTGTTTTATGGTTTTTTAGGGGATCATCATGAAATTGACACAAATAGTGAGAAAACATGCCAAAGATACAAAAATTTGGTGCCCACAAGCTTGGGAGCTTCTTGTCATGCAAAGAGCTTCTACAAGCTCGCTAGACTAGAAGCTTGTTTTCAAGCTCTCATTTCCTTGATGTTAAGCTGCCAAAAAAATTCCAAGTTTTCAAAATCAAACTCCCATTTCCTTGATGTTACGCTACAAAAAAAACTTCCAAATTTTCAAAATCATTCTCAACCAATTGAAAACATTTCATATCCGTTCCCAAACTCCTCAAAACATTAAAATACTATCGTGTGAAACTAAAGTTTTAACAAATCAAATTTTATAAATATTTAAAAAATAAAAAAATAATAATATTAATTTTATATATTATTTAGTTTTTCAAATAAAACATCATTTTTTTTTTTAAATTTAAATTATATCAAATTACATAATATATCATATTTATTCGAAATTGTAACTCTTTTATTCCATAAATATATATAATTTTATAAAATATCAATAAAAATACGAACATATATTTGAAAGATGAAAGATTAAGAAAAATAATAATGTTCTTATGGGTCTACACGCTTACACGGCGTTATCCCTTTGGGCTTGTAGGCTTCTTAGGAAGATTCAAAATTAATACAAGAATATATAAATACTAGGTACTTTATCTTGTTAATTGTGCGTGTATGAATTGTCACATGCATGTGTATGCAATTATCATATGAATTACATACTTTATGAAATTCATAAATCCATGTAATTTACATGGGCTCAATTTACAATTAGATTAGAATATTAGATTAGAATAAGATTAGAATACATTATGGACTTAGTTTAATGGTTAAGAATATATATATATATTTTTTAAAGATTATAGGTTCAAATCTAGAGGGGGTTAGAGTATGTATATCTCTAACAGTTAAATCGTTGTGCAGAGGGGTCCCTTGACCTTAAAAATAGATTATTATTATTATTATAAAGTTTATAACTAAATCCAAAATTACCATGCATGATCTAAAGTACACACAACTTTCTTCATATAAATAAATTACTTTTTCAAAATCCCCAACAATTTTTTGCTTTGAATATCTTTCTTACTTCCTAAGTGGAATTAATGTTCCATGGAAAAGTATCTCTACATATATTCTATGATAATAATAATCAATTTTGCTTTCTTAAAACTACATAAAACATCACTGCTACCTCAACTATGGATTTGATCTGATATTTCTCGTGTTGCAATGATGGCGTTGAGAGTAAATTCCCTTGCTATTACTCATTTTTTTTCCTTAATAATTTAATCTCTTTATCTTTGTTGTCTTTGAATAAACATTATTGTTGAAAAAAGAGGCAAGAAGAGTGGGAGCATTTCTTGAGTAAATGAGTATCACTGCAATAATTTCCATTGTCAACCCAGAGTAAAATTGAGGTTGGCGATGGGGGGTAGCTACTCATGAGATTCCTTTAAGAAGAAAAAAATCCTTAGTCGACTCCGACTTCGGAAGAAAGAGACCAGTGGAGAAAGCAAGCATGCAAAAAAGAGGAAGGACACCAGCATTAATTGAGAGAGAAAGATAATACACACTTGATGAAGAAACAAAGAGAAGAACTAGGAAAATAATGGAAGGGTATAAACCCTCAATTGACTTGTAGAATATTGAAAGAGATAAGAGACAAAGGAGGGCTGAGGTACATGATGTCACAAACATTCATCTATTGAGAAGACAAGAAGTATCAAAGCAATGGGTTGATAGTCTACTAACCCTACCCAAGTTGAGTTTTGAAGACCTGAGAGCAAAAGAGTAAGTAATTATAGTGGTTTTGGAAGCTGTTGTTTTAGTGGAGAAACAAGTCACCATAATGATAATGTTTTTCAAGTCGAGAGATGGAAATCCGTCAAATGAGGAAGAGGACACAACCATGACAACTCTAGAACTAGACGAAGATCTACAAATCTTGGAGGCAGGATTGGGAAGCCTTGCAACTCTTAGATATTACATAAAATATGGAGGTTGATGAGTCATGAACTATGGTACTTACTACACCAAATACCATGAGGTGAAGTCTCACTATTAATGAAATCCTTCAATGCCACTTGCATGTTAAATATGGTCTAGCATCAATTTGGAGTCAAATAGACAAATATGGACAAGTTATCGACATAATTGTGATTCAACAACCATGAAAGGCAATTGGATAAAAATTATACATGGAGAATGTAAAAATAACTTGGTTATACAATTCAAGGATCTCACGGGAGTTCCCCCCAGTGGATTTAATATTAGAGGAAGTTCAAACACCATAGATTAAGGGTCGCGACAAAGAGACAAGATCGAGAAAGAATAGTATAGTAGAATATAAAGATCAACATTGTTAGAATAAATCGAACAAGATTGTTGTAGTCAACAACCACTTGATCAAAATACAAATAAGTCATAGTGGAAGACAACAATGGGAAATTTGAATAAGTGGAATCCCACTCGACTACTTACGCCACCACCACCACTGTTGAGTATGTGATTTTCGAAAAATATTCCACACATCAATGTTAGACATCTTCCTCTATATGGGGGCGATGAAGACCCCAAGAGGCATTGGTTTATATGTGAGAAAACATGGGACACATCGGACATTACAGATGAAAGGAAGAAGATGGCACAATTTGGGTTCATTAAGAATAAGATCTCTGATCTAGTTTATGAACTTTCTGAAGGGCCATAATATAAGTAAAGATGACATTAAACAAGGATTTTTAGCATTTTTCAAAACCCAAGATTTAAGCATTTCACAACCCCAAAAATAAAGAAGGTCAAGCAAATTCTTGGTGAATCAATTAGAGATTATGATAAAAAGTTTAAGGATCCACTGATCTAGATTCCTTGTACAATTGATAATGATCTACTTGTGCACTAGTTCATCGTTGGGTTGCTTCTAATAATTAGGGCACCATTGAGGATGTACGAGATTAAATCTTGCGATGCTGTCCTTAGGAAAGCACAACAAATAGAGTCTAATGATGATGCAATAACCTTGTTGTTGGGTAGAACATTGGAGGAAAATATGCATATGATGCAAAGATCAATCTGAGACATAGCAATGAGAAGATTAAATTTCACAACTTATATGAATGATGGACACACAAAATATGAATGTAAATAAATGAAGTTGACTAACAAACACTGGGATGTCAAAGTAGTGCATATTGAGTATTTTTGTGATATTTGTGAAGGCATGATGAACCATTTTATAAGAGAATACATGGACAATTTGAAAAATGTCAAACAAAGTGGTGTGCTATCTATGAAGAACCCACTCATAGTATGTTGGATTTCCAACTCAATGATAGAAATAAACCTAACTACCAATTTATATACCATTCCCAAGCTATAGATCGAAACTAGGCTCGATGGACAAGGCTATCAAGGAAGAGGCGATGGAGGTTAATACAGAAAAGGTGATTACAGAGGTTGAGGTCAATATGTAGGTCAAGGGGGTTGCAATAGTGGTTAGGGATCATATACTAGAAATAATTGCTTCGCATGTTATAAGGAAGATCATTTAAGTCCAAATTGCCCACCGAAGGACAAAAATAATTGAACATTTTTCACTAAATGTGGTGTAGGAGACCATTCATTGGAGGACTACCCAATTATGCTTGAGAATATTATGAATAAGAAGAATGTTAACCTTCTACACTACCTCCCGAAGCATAAATCATTAAACTCTAAAGATTTACATGTGGCCACTAGGCTTGGCATGTAGAGGGGAGAAGATGTATTTCCACAAAGAAACCTTATTATAAAACCTAGGAGAAAAGATACAAGAATGTTCCCCAATCCACAAAAGAAAAGAGAAATTATGAATGAAGCTAGGGGGATATTTAGAGGTTTGGCTAAAGAAGAAAATCCAAAGGAAGCCAAACACAAGAACCATCACAAGGATAAAACACTATGTTGGAATAATTCCTTGATCTTTTAAGTGAATAAGAATTAGTTGCAAGACTACTGGAACTAATGGAAATCTTGAAAAACTGTAAGAAGGGTGATAAGATGATTGAGAACCTGTGCCAATTGAATCAAGAGGAAAGACTTGTTGATGACTATGATTTCAAGTCTACATGGAAATAAAGGGATACTTTGTTTTGAAGATTGTGGTTGAATTTGGATCATAGGTAAACATTTTTCCAAAAGAAACATGGATAGAGATGGGGAATCTTGACCTAGTTAGGTCTATAATTTTTTTGAAATTAGCATATCAGAGATTTGTTGAACCCATTATGTTGCTCAAAGGTATGGGAATGAATAGTATGGGAATGAATAATATGGGAATAACAATTGTGGTTGACTTTGAAGTAATCAAATTGGTCGAGGGCATGATAATGCATGCAAGATTGGTAGGAACATTGTGGGGTCCAAGAATGAAGGAAACATTATCCCTTGAAACAAAAAAATAAAATTAAAAAGGAAACAAAAGAATAATACTAATACCCTAGATCTGAAAGAAGGAAAGCCTTGGTCAGAGCCATGCGACAAGGATGATGAAATAAGGTAAATCTACCAAGTAATGAGACAAAATCAAATCAAATATCATAGGTGAATTGGACTTGGCATCACCCATGTTCACTAGTCAAATTTGGATATAGAACTATATGATTGGCAGATGGAGAATTATGAATAAAGAGTGAGAGATTGTTGGACAATTGAAGTTATACCAAGGGACAATTTTAGAACTTTCTTTTTCGTTAGGGCAGTGCCCACTATTTATGAAAATATAATTAGACAATACCCTAGTTTAATGCCTACATTCGCAAAATCAATGGCATTCCATCCATTGATATTTATATAGTGAGAATCCCCTATTGTGCACATTAACCAAGTAATTTTTTTTATGAGAGCAAGGTTAGTTGCAAAGTTTAGTGCAGTCATTTAGAGGATACTCTGCTTGTCGGTGGGGTACTCATGCCCCTTGATTGCAAACTTGGAAAATCGTGATGTTGTATTTTGTAGAGAGGTTTAGAGAAAAGAAGTTGATAGCAACAACACAAATTGAAAATTTCAAGCCTAGGTTCGACCCAACCAAACACATTGGGGAATGAACAAAATTATGGTGAAGGATTAGGTATCGTGGTGAAAGGGTTTGGATACATATGTTTCCTAACACTTTGAAAGACCTACCTTATAGGTGGTATAAATTTGAAGAAGTTAGAGGGGATATATGGAGTCTGAAGAATTTAAGAGAAAAATTTATAAATGATTTTTCCTTTGTATTAGCGGAAGTGGAACCTAAAGAAGTAGCGAGAGAAATGATAGAGTTAATTGAGAAAGCAATCATCGATAATACAAAATAAAAGGGAAATTTGAATGTTGACATAGGGTCGATGTCAACTTGTAACAAAATCTCATGCTAGGAAAAAGCGCAAAATAGTAAAAAAGCAAGAGGAATTGAAATGAAAAATGAAATTTTTCTAAGAAAGAGATTTAGGTGGAGAAGAGATCATTCAAAAGTTATAAACAAAGTAAAATTTGTGTTAAAAGTGTCAAACCAACCTGAATTAGAAAATGAAGATTGACTACCCACCCATGTATAACAAAATCGAGGAAGGCAGTAGAAAATTAGTTGATTCAAAGGCACCATGATGGATGGATGTTGATTTGAAAATCATAGAAGTCGACATCTCAAAAGATGGTTGACTTTTTTTTGTTTGTTAATTGGTCTGAACCTTCTTGGCATCGGGATTAACCTTTGGCTTGAGAAACCGCGACTCAGGGGCATCTAAGCCGTCAAAATTACCCGGGGATCGCACCCGGCCTAAGCCACACCAACCCTTAACATGGTTGGATTTTTTTGTCCCCGCAGGTTTCGAACCGGTGACTTTTCAACATGGAGTGGCTTAACAACACACTCCATCACCGACTGTCCTACACCTCGAGGACCTCAAAAGATGATTGATTGAGGATGATAAAAATTGGAGATTATTAGTCAACCTATTGAAGGAGTACCAATCTAATGGTTTTCCAAAGATTATAAGTATTTAAAGAGTTTGGTCAAAGAGATGGGGGAGATTAAAATTGACCTCATTCCAAATGCTAAACCAATGAAGAAAATACCCTACAAATTAGGTCATACGTATAAGGAAATTATACAAACAAAAATAAAAAATTTATTGGTAGCAAGCATCGTCTATCCTATAGAAAAGTTGGAGTGGGATAGCCACATGGTTGTTTAGCTGAAGAAACATGACCCAAAGAAACTAAGGATCCGTTTTAATTTTAGGGCATTAAACAAAGTAACCCTTACCTACCCCTTCTCGATCCCATCATAGAAGAAATTATTAACGAAGTAGAAAGTCATGAATGCTACTTATTTTCCAACACGTTTTCAAGGTATAACCATGTACCTATTGCAAAGGAATACTAGATGAAAAACACATTTCTATTTGGGTCACATTCCTACAAAGTTATGCCATTTGGATTGAAGAATCCCCCTGCCGTCTTCCATAGGATAGTGGTTAAAGAATTCGAGGAGTACATTTATAAAACTATGGTGGTGTACTTTGAAAACTAGATGATACAAAATTCAATGAAAAATCACATACACTGTCTCTGACTAATGTTGAAATGATGTCAATAGGTCCAACTATACTTGAACATAAATAGATGAATATTTGGCATTGGTATACTTCTAGGTCACGTGATTTGCAAGAAAAAGATCACAGTCGACATGGAAAACACAAAAGTTATACTCAACTTGAAATCTCCTGTAAACCCAAATGGAAAATGAATATTTTTGGGTCCCATGGGCTACTATAAAAAAATTATTAGACACTATTCAATTAAAACATTTATAATGGATGAGCTCTTGAAGGCTGGCGTAGAATTTATTTGGAGCAAGGATTGTACATAGTCATTTGAAACATTGAAAAGAAACTTGTTTGAAACACTGAAAAGAAACTTGTTTGAAACACTGAAAAGAAACTTGTTTGAAACACTGATTCTTATATTTCCTGACTGGATGGAGAAGTTTCATGTGCATGTCGATGCATTTAGTATAGTAGCTGATGCCATTTTAGCACAACTAGGAGAAGAAGGAGTTGATTGAAAATTGAATAAAGCAAAAATAAATTATTTGATTACAAAAAGAGAGGGGATTGCGATGATATCTTCTCTATAGAAGTTTAGACACTATTCATTGGCCAACCCCTTTATTTTTTACATAGAACACTAGGATGTAAAATAACTGCTCAACAATCCAGTGCATCAAGGAATAATATGTATATGGCTCTTAATTTTTTAGGAGTTTGAATTTTAACTGATAGTTTGATGAGAGAAAGTAAATGTTGGTCTCAATCACCTTTCGCGAGTCAAAATGCATAACATGTAAAACTTTAAGCCCTGAAACGTAGATCTATGAGATTCCTAGTCCATCAATTCACCAAGTATGATGAGTTGGAATATGAAAATGGTGAAATGCTTCATAAATAAGTGGCTTGGTGTATGTGTGATCAACTCATTAAAACTTTAATGATCATTTCTAGAGTAAATGTATTAAGTAGATCCTAAACTGTAAAAAAAAAGCTTTGAGGCATAATTTAGACCTAATTAACCATCTATTGAATAAATATACAAATATTATGAATTAAACCATTAGATCTGAGAAACAATGAAAATCATTTCAAAGTTCAAGCATGAAAAAGTGAACGATTTGCAAATGAAATTCAAGTCTAAATAGATCTAAACATTAAGCTTATAAGACTTCAGAAAATACAATATAGATCTAAATATAGGATAAGTTGAAACCCTAGATTGATTGAAACATAAAATGAAAGGGAAAAAATAAAGTTTGAGTTGAATAAATCAACGCAAAGACCAGTTTTTGGTAGCTTGGGCTATGGGGTCACTAATATAGCTTGAATATTTTTTCTCACTTATCTGATGTGTTGAAGTTATATGCACCATATAAGGATTTCCCTATAAGCATCAACATGCATCCTATGTATTGAAGTCACATGCACCACTAAAGGATCACCCTATGAGAATCAAACTAAGGTATTTTAATATTTACAAATAACTAGGGGAGACTAGTGATATGAGAATCTATTCTAAGTACTACAAATGAACTACATAAATAGTCCTAGAACAAAAACTTAGAGCCACTGGACATCCAAGTTTAATGATTCAATACTAAATATAAAGAAATCAAATAGGGTAAGGCAAGATGGACTATATCGTACATGACTCATTTAACTTGTAAAAACACCTTTCTTGGTTTGTAGTAAATCTTTCCTCCTAATACATCCGCACATACAAATACCCACAATATTCCTAGAATAATATTCAAGCAAGATAACAATATACAATAGATTTAGAAAAGTAGGACATGATTTTTCCAATTATCTCCAACCAAGTTACAATGAAGAAGATGCCTCTCTTATATAGATGAGGTGCTTCATAAAACCATGGGTAAAAAAATTGTGTAAATACAAAGCCATAAGCTCATACAAGGTGCTCTAGCAAAACCATGGGTAAATGCAAGAGGCACCCTCAATACCATGTTCTAAAACCACTCCAAGCCAATAAAATAATAAATCATGAAATGACCACATCAACCAACTCCAACATGTGAGTGGAATAGTCAAAGAGAAGAGGCTTTCTCCACAAAATGTTCTAACAACCCAAACATGTGGAATCAAGTGGGATGTCGAGTGGTCAAAATGTGATGATTTTTTTCTTACGACAAATTTAAAAAATTCCATAACTATGTCATGTTTTCCTCAATTTTCTATTATGATCACATTTTGGAAATCCCAAGGTCGTTCTACATTTAATGGCATTGGTTTGGTAGAATTCTAGGCACTCGGTTAAAATTAAATTCTCCTAAAGCTAGTCACCCTCAAAACATTGTGCTCTAACCACATCAACAACCTCCATAAATGGTCCAAGAAAGAATGTGTGCCCTCCATGAGTGTTATAGGATTAATCGGTAAATGCAGACATAAACTGATCTCCCTAGCTTCACTTTGAAACTAGAACAAAACAAGACAATGCATTACTCTTTCATTAGATTTCAATTATCAAATGGGAAATGGATCTAGAACATACCTTTTAAATATCGAAGATCCGACTTCTCCAATGCAATCCAAGCTTCGTCACGAGGCTTATGGAGAAATATCTTCAAAGAAACACAAGCCAATGAAGACAAGAACAACATAGTCTACTTGATCTGAAACTATGTATGTGATCAAGGAATCATACAATATAGACAAATAAGATTCATATAGGAAAGAAAAGTGCATCTGTATTAAATAATAGAAAGAAAGATTACAACCAAAGCCTTGATGTTGTAAGGTCCCTTCCAACAGTTCCTTTCTTCCCACACACTTCTTACTCCATGGATTCTGTGGCTATAGATTTGAAAGTCACTAAAAGTCTATCTTGATAAAGAAAATCCCAACGCCACTCTAACCAACATAACAATCTCAAGCCAAATTTCCAATCTACAAGCTCAAGAACTTTCCAAACTAATCAAGCTAACTTTATCCATGAGATTTCCTCTCCTTTTATAAGATGAAGAGGCTAAGGTGAGGAGGATAGGATGATCCCACTAAATCATGAAAGCAGGTAAGATCCAAACCATTCAGAGGCCACCTCACAATAAAATCTTCTCCTTCTAGAAGCATCAAGAAGATGCTTGTTTTTCCCACGTACAGAAATCGTCGCACCCTAGCTATAGTGCAGCCTACGACAATGTCATAGTCTAGCTTTAGAACAGGGTGTAGCAATCAGGCATCATCGTACCCTGTGTATAGTGCAGCCTGCGACGATCTTCCTTAATAGGGTTTTTACAAAGGAAAATACAATTTCTTCTCTCAGGCAAAGTTCTTTTCTCTTCTTTCTACAGGAATTCAGGCCACTGATCCTTCTAAAGACAAAGGATAGGTTTACATCATTAACGGTCATAAGGGTGATGAAAATAATGTGTAATAGAGAGCCCCCCAAAGTATGAAGTTAGAACATAGTGATAGCTGAAATACTTTGCTCAGTGTGTGTAGGGAACAACGAACAGTCGGTCGGAGACCTGCCAACAAACAAGGAAATACAATACAATAATATATCATCATTGAGGTAGGCATTCCCATACTTAGAATACAAATGAATCAAAACATGAATGCTGACATGCGAAGATCCATGTCAAGTAATACAGGTCATGGCCACCAAACATACATTATGGATCCATGCCAATATGACTCAAATATGAACATAGCCACCAAAAATACACTATGGATCTATGTGTTAAACACTCAAATTTGAACATAGCCATGAGACATACAATGTGGATCTATGCGATAGTACAATCTGAATATACTCCAACGCAACCTGAATCTATCATAAAAGATTTAAGGTCTTCATCTCCATCACTCTATAGTACTAATCTAACCATGCGAATACATGTGCTGAAGTCGAACATGGTAGAAACCACTTGATTACCGGTCATTAGTGTATACCATTAACAAGTGTGAGGGAAATCACCATTAATGTCAATGAATCATAAGGTACACTAGTACAATCCAACGAATGTGAATCAATGAGCTGAGGTCGAACACTCGGTGGAATCTCCCGATCAGGGGTCAATAATGAAAACCCACTATCGAAAGTGAGGAAACCTGCCATTGAGGCATGAAAGTTCCAAGGTACCAATTAGTTTCTAAGTCTAATTCCTAGATAATGAGTTGAAGTTGATAGGAAAAGACTCGTCACAAGAAGGCCATAATGTATCCCCCATTAATGACACGAAACTGGTAACCAGATTTGAAGTAGATCAGAGTAACCAATGATTTAGGACTGACTTAGGGATGGCCGATGCAATAGAAGGCTTTAAGGATTGTAGAAATGGCCAACGCAAAAGAAGGATTTACGGGTTGAACTTCTCTTTGAACATATTGACGACACCACAACTGTCTTGGAAACACTGACTCAACAACAAGGATCACAGACCAATTTGTAATCTTATAAAAGAGTATGATCAAGAGACAATCATATTTTCGAACCTAGGCATAAAGGGAGTGAAAGGGTGTCATGTTCAAAGGTGACTCTTTCATAGAATACAGATTTAGATACATTTCTTTCCCAATTCCCCCCCACCATTTTTGGCGAGTACCTCTTTATTTTTACAGAAGCTTGAGGAGGATAACATATTCTTGAACTGTAATCTCATCCTTTGGATGAGTCCCTTGGAGTATGTTTAGTGAACCCTAGGAAGGAGTGGTTCAATCCCATATGGGACTTTCGATGTTTGTTTTACGAGTCTAAAGAAATAAAATTCAGGGTTTTTTCATACTTAGAGAGTTTGAAAAACACTAAAAGGAAACTCCAAAATGTCCTTTTTTGTAAAGTAGTCCGATGAGACCAAAAAAGAGATAAACTATCGCTCAACAGACGTGCTTTCTAATACTTTAACGAGTGTGAAAAGAACAAGATCACTCGCCAATCTTTTCATGTTTAGAGAGTCTGAAAAGAGGTTAAAGGGAACTCCAAGGGGTTTCTTTTTCGTATAACCTTTACCAGTCCGAAAAAGTGATAAAAGTATAGTCGGTTACATTCTCACGTATTTACGAGCGCGAGAAAGAACAAAGACAAAGCTCGGTAACTTATTCTCATGTATTTACAAGCATGAGAAAGAACAAAGACTAAGCTTGGTAACTTGTTCTCATGTATTTACGAGCATGAGAAAGAACAAATACTAAGCTTGAGATTGTTTTCATTTTTACGCAAGATTTAAAACAAAACAAAACTATGCTTGGGATAGATTTTATTTTTTCACAAGCTTAAAACTAAACAAAACTATGCTTGGACCTGGTTTCATTTTTACACAAGCTTGAACCAGAGGAAACTATGCTTGAGGTAGGTGGTTTCATTTTTTACAAAGCTTGAACAAGAGAAAACTATGGTTGTGACTTCCCAACGCATGGTTGGTACTTAGCCCCTAGCTTAAGAAGCTAGTGGCTTAACACTAGCATGAAGTACAGAGGCTGGAAGAAAATGCCCCCCAAGCTTTGTTTCGTCCAACTGCGAAGGTGAATGGAATGAAGCTTCAAATACTAGATGAAGGACTTGACTCAAATAGAGAGGGGGAAAACTATTTCATTTTTTAACGAGCTTGACACAGGAATAAGAACTATGCTCGAGAATCTAGGATCAATCCCCATACCTTTGTTTCATTTTTTAATGAGGTTTCCATAGAGATGCAAAAATATCCTCATAGATGGTTTCATTTTTTAATGAGCTTGAAATCAGAAAACCATGCTCAAGGCTGGTTTCATTTTTTAATGAGCTTGAAATTAGAAAACCATGCTCAAGGCCGGTTTCATTTTTTAATGAGCTTGAAATTAGAAAACCATGCTCAAGGCAGTTTCATTTTTTAATGAGCTTGAAATCAGAAAACCATGCTCAAGGCTGGTTTCATTTTTTAATGAGCTTGAAATCAGAAAACCATTCTCAAGCTGGCTGATTTCATTTTTTAATGAGCTTGAAATCAGAAAACCATGCTTAAGGCTCTCTTCTTGATCATGGATTCCAAGAGGATAGTGCTATGGAAGGACACCATGTCAAGGAACAAAACTCGGTCATGGCCTCCAAGAGATCTTCATTGGATGGAAGAAACACACTCTGGAAGGAACACATGTCGAGGGCCGCGATAGGGGTAAGGAGGTCAGGATCCAATAGCCCTACTGAAGAGATCCCCATGTCAACTACCGGATCTAAGTCATAAGAGATTGAACTTACAACGAGAGGCTCATCTTCATCGACAGGTGAAGGCATGGGGGAAAACACCACATAATTGACCTGTGGCAAGGGCAATACCGTATGCATATAAGAACCATTTAGGGAGGTCATCAAGGTCAAGTCAGGACCAACAAATGAAAGTTGATCAATAGTCACAATCCTTCTATCGTGACGGAAATATATCACACGAAAAAGAGTGGACACAATAGCTTTCATGGCATAGACATAATCTCGCCCAAGGAGTAAAGCGGTATCCAAGGGGTCTTGGACTACCATGATGTCAATAAAGACAGTTTTCCCTCCCAATGTTATAGGAAATTGAGGAAGGGTCCCTATAGGTTGAATGGTTATTCTGTTAAAATCTAGCAGATTCTGCGTAATCGAGGCAAGCCGAGGACAACCCAAAGCTTTCCAAGCAAAAGAGAACAAAATACTAACGGATGCACCTTCATCTATCAATGTCTGAGGAACGTCCTGACCATAAACGTGCACTGTAATCTGGAAATGAATGTGAGAGGGAAGACGAGGTCCAGTTAGCACACCCCAATCAAAAAGGATGGCCTCATTACTTGGAGGAGGTTCGACGGGAGAAGGAGGAATACCCCCTGGCATGGTAGATTTTGTATCAACAAGAAAAATGTGAGCAGTATCGGGTTTACTCTCAAGCGGGAGAGTAGGATCAACTGATGACAAGATCAGATAGACCACTTGGGTGGCATTCTACAATGGGAGAATGGGGTCGACGGATGGCAATAGATTGACCGTTTGGGTTGCACTCTCTAACGGGAGAGTGGGTTCGACCGAGGATGGGATCAGATCAACCACTTTGTCAAGTGGTACAACTAAGGACGTGACCAGATTGTCTACATGATGAATCAAACTGACCAACGAAGGGACCAAATTGATAATTCCATCAACTACAGGTGGGTCGAGAGTAAGCTTAGGGTAAGCAGCTGGAAGTTGAGGCTGTGAAACAGTCACGTCTTCCAGGAATTTCAAGGCTTCGTCCATACGAGAGAAAAGGTGAGTTAGATGACTCCCTTTGCATATTGAGACTAGTTGACGGGAGGTCATCAACATGTTGTTCAGAGGCCGACGACGTGGACTGGAAAATGTGTGTGGACCATGCTTCTATAACCTTGGATAGACCAGGGCAATCTTTAATAAGATGGCTACCCTTACAAAGCCTGCAAGGGTACTTGGGCTTACAGGTTTGGGTTGTCTGGGCATCATCAACACTCCCAACATGATTATCAATAACCAGTTGTTTTCCAACATGTTTGACAGTGGTTGTAAATTTTGACCCTTGCTTATGTTTCTTCTTCTTATTCTTCCTTTTCTTCTTCTTCTTATCCATCGAGTTACTAGCTTTATAGATTTCACTCAGCAAAGAAGATGAAATGGAAGAAGACCTTGAAAGTGAAGAAGGTGAAGAAGATATTATTGGTGAAGAAGGTGAAGGATCAACATGAGGTTGATGTTCTTGGGGGGAAGTGCTTACAACCAAAGCACTTACTGCATTCAGGATTACTTGAGTGGAAAACAACCACACCGACAATCCAATCGTGAGGCCTGGAAAGCTCAAAGTAGCGATGTGAGGAGGACTAATGTTTTCGTAAGAAGGAAAAACAAAAGGTTCCCCTGGAGCAGGGGTCCCTTCATTAGTCATTTCAGGAAATGACGCCATATAATTAAATATCCAACCTAGATTCTGCTAGGGAAAACAAACAACACATGCTAAAAATCTAGGAAGCAAACAAACAAACAAAACCTTCTTACAATGAACACACTAGTTGGTGATGAAATCAGACATCGCGAGGACAATGTAAGAAGGGGATGAGATAGAGAAGGTGGAAAAGTTACGTTGATGACCTGCTTAACGGACTTACACCTTGGTGCAAGCTCCCACACATAAACATGGGTATACCCTCCAAGGAGCCCGAGTGAGTTTGGCCAACGTCAATTAAAGGTACCATGAAGACTCGCCCTTCCACAGTCACCTCGTGTAATGACCCTAAAGAGATAGACCACTAAGGTTACCAATTACTCCAATGATGTATGGGGAAACAATCGATAGTCCGATCCACATGCAAAGGTAGGGTATCTAGCCCGAAATAAACTCAAGGAGCTCCCACACACAAACGTGGGTATACTCTCAATTGACCCCCAATAATACGCGCAATCTCTACAGTATGACCGACAAAGCAGGGTAAGTTAATCTTTCGGTCCTATTGCGAACTCGTGATTGACCCTTGTGTTAGAAGGGCTTCCCAGGACAAAATGTAATAAGTGGATTTAAACTCTCCCTATCACAAGATACTATGTATGTTTGCAGATTTGGAAATTTATCTTTCACGCCTATTCCAAAACCCTACAACTAATCTAATGTAGGTTTGCTACGAGAAAATATAAAAATGTCTAAACAATTTTTATAAGCGCTTTATTTTTAAGGTTGTTGTTACTCAAGAGGAAAATGGTGTGGACTAAATGATGTTTTGACTGACTCTAAACAATGCAAAGAAATGATAATGTAAATATTTCACTTCGATGAAAGCTATATTACGAGAAGGAGAAAATGTTTATCATTCCCATATGCACAATGTCCCAAAATTTTATTAAACTCATCAATATCAAGATTCTCAAGAAATGAACCAAAGAGAATGTACACCAATACACGATTCTTCAGAACTCAAGACCAAAAAATGCCAAAAATCATGCAATTTCACTAATTCAAATGAAAAGATGCCCCCAATCTAATGCAAAGCAAGAAAGTAAATTTCTTTGTTTCAAAGATAGCTAAAAGCAATAGCAAATCTCTATAAAACAAACCAACCCAAACAAATTTTCTTTTAAAATGAACTATTCAGAAAAAGAAGTATTCTTTCGCTAAACCATTCTAAAGAAAAACAATGCTTTGTAACTGAAAGACACTCAAAGAAATAGATCAAACATTTCAAAAGAAAACAAGCTAAAACCAAGAAAAGATGGCTAAAAGCAACTCAAGGACTATCAAATAGATTGTAAACAGATTATAATCAAACCCAAAAAATCACCCCAGAACCTATATCACAGATCTGGGCAAGAAAAACCATCAAAAATAATTTTTTCCACAATCACCACAGGCTATAGACCAACGCAGAGCGACGACCCTTGATCGTCGCAGGCTAGAGAAAAAATACAGTGCAGAGACACTACACTGTGTCAAAAAGGTAGTGTGCATCGGTCCTAGATCGTCGCACTGTCCCTCAAAGTAGGGTGCGGCGATCAAATGAAAATGGAAAAAATAAAAAGCATGAAGGATTTTCCAGTGAAGTTTAATAGTAAGAGAGTCAAGCTGGATATCCCAGTGACTTAGAAAACATAACCCAAGCAATCAAATTAAGAAAACAAGGCAAACTAGGAAAAACATTCATTCCCCAGTACAGTCGCCAATTTTGTTATAGGATTAATCAGTAAATGCAGACATAAACTGATCTCCCTAACTTCACTATGAAACTAGAACAAAACAAGACAATGCATTACTCTTTCCTTAGATTTCAATTATCAAATGGGAAATGGATCTAGAACATACCTTTTAGATATCGAAGATCCGACTTCTCCAATGCAATCCAAGCTCCGTCAAGAGGCTTATGGAGAAATATCTACAAAGAAACACAAGCCAACTAAGAGAAGAACAATAGATTCTACTTGATCTGAAAATATGTATGTGATCAAGGAATCATACAATATGGACAAATAAGATTCATATAGGAAAGAAAAGTGCATCTGTATTAAATAATAGAAAGAAAGATTAAAACCAAATCCTTGTTGTCATAAGGTCCCTTCCAACATTTCCTTACTTCCCACACACTTCTTGCTCCATAGATTCTGTGACTATAGATATGAAAGTCACTCAAAATCTATCTTGACAAAGAAAATCCCAACGCCACTCCAACCAAGCTAACAATCTCAAGCCAAATTTCCAATCTACAAGATCAAGAACTTTCCAACCCAATCAAGCTAACTTTCTCCATGAGAGCTCCTCTCCTTTTATAAGATGAATAGGATAATGTGAGGAGGTTAGGATGATCCCATTAAATCATGAAAGCGAGTAAGATCCAAACCGTTTGGAGGCCACCTCACCATAGAAGCTTCTCCTTCTAGAAGCATCGAGAAGATGCCCATTTTTCCCATGTACAGAAATCGTCGCACCCTAGCTATAGTGCAGCCTGTGATGACATCACAGTCTAGATTTAGAGAAGGGTGCGACAATCAGGCATTGCCCTACCCTATGTATAGTGCATCCTGCGACGATCTTCCTTAATAGGTTTTTTACAAAGGAACATACAATTTCTTCTCTCAAGCAAAGTTCTTCTCCCTTCTTTCTTCAGGAATTCAGGCAGCTAATCCTTCTAAAGACAAAGGATATGTTTACATGATTAACGATTATAAGGGTGACAAAAATAATGTGTAAAAGAGAGCCCCCCAAAGTATGGATTTAGAACATAGTGATAGCTGAAATAATTTGTCGAGTGTGTGTAGGGAACAAGGAATAGTCGGTCGGAAACCTGCCAACAAACAAGGAAATACAATACAATAATATATCATCACTGAGGTAGGCATTCCCATACTCAGAATACAAATGAATCAAAACATGAATGCCAACATGCGAAGATACATGTCAAGTAATACAGGTCATGGCCACCAAACATACACTGTGGATCCATGCCATTATGACTCAAATTTGAACATAGCCACAAAAAATACAATGTGGATCTATGTGTTAAAGACTCAAATTTGAACATAGCCATGAGACATACAATGTGGATCTATGCGACAATACAATATGAATATACTCCAATGCAACATGAATCTATCATAAAATATTTAGGGTCTTCATATCCATCACTCTATAGTATGAATCTAACCATGCGAATACATGTGCTGAAGTCGAACATGGTAGAAACCTCTTGATTACCGGTCATTAATGTATACTATTAATAAGTGCAAGGGAAATCACCATTAATGTCAATGAATCCCAAGGTACACTAGTACAATCCAACAAATGTGAATCAATGAGCTGAGGTTGAACACTCAGCGGAATATCTCAATCATGGGTCAATAATGAAAACCCACTGTCGAAAGCGAGGAAACCTGCCATTGAGGCATGCAAGTTCCAAGGTACCAATTAGTTTCTAAGTCTAATTCCTGGATAATGAGTTGAATTCGATAGGAAAAAACTCATCACAGGAAGGCCATAATGTATCCCCCATCAATGACATGAAACAGGTACCAGATTTGAAGTAGATCAGAGTAACCAGTGATTTAGGTCTGACTCAGGGATGGCCGACGAAATAGAAGGCTTTAAGGACTGCAGAAATGGTTGATACAATAGAAGGCTTTAAGGACTGCAGAAATGGTCGACGCAATAGAAGGATTTCTAGGTTGAACTTCTCTTTGAACATATTGATGACACGACAACTGTTTTGGAAACACTGACTCAACAACAGGGATCACAAACCAATTTGTAATCTTATAAAGGAGTATGATCAAGAGACAAGCATATTTTCCAACCTAGGCACAAAGTGAGTGAAAGGGTGTCATGTTCAAAGGTGTCTCTTTCATAGAATACAGGTTTAGATACATTTCTTTCCCAATTTCCCACCACCATTTCTGGGGAGTACCTCTTTATTTTTACACAAGCTTGATGAGGATAACATATGCTTGACTTGTAAGCTCATCCTTTGGATGAGTCCCTCAGAGTGTGTTTAACGAACCCTAGGAAGGAGTGGTTCAGTCCCATTTGGGCCTTTCGATGTTTATTTTACGAGTCCAAAGAAAGAAAACTCAGGGGTTTTTCATATTTAGAGAGTCTGAAAAACACTTAAAGGAAACTCCAAAATGTCCTTTTTCGTAAAGTAGTCTGATGAGACCGAAAAAGAGATAAACTATCACTCAACAGACACACTTTCTAATACTTTAACGAGCATGAAAAGAACAAGATCGATCGATAGTATTTTCATGTTTAGAGAGTCTGAAAAGAGGTTAAAGGGAACTCCATGGGGTTCCTTTTTTGTATAACCTTTATGAGTCCAAAAAAGTGATAAACGTATACTCGGTTACATTCTCACATATTTACGAGCACGAGAAAGAACAAAGAATAAGCTCGGTAACTTATTTTCATTTATTTATGAGCATGAGAAAGAACAAAGACTAAGCTCGGTAACTTATTCTCATGTATTTACGAGTATGAGAAAGAACAAAGACTAATCTCGGGATTGTTTTCATTTTTATGCAAGCTTTAAAACAAAACAAAACTATGCTTGGGATAGATTTTATTTTTTCACAAGATTAAAACTAAACAAAACTATTCTTGGACCTGGTTTCATTTTTACACAAGCTTGAACAAGAGGAAACTATGCTTGAGGTAGGTGGTTTCATTTTTTACACAATCTTGAACCAGAGAAAACTATGGTTGCGACTTCCCAATGCATTGTTGGTACTTAGCCCCCATCTTAAGAAGCTAGCAGCTTAACTTCAGCATGAAGTCCAGAGGTTGGAAGAAAATTCCCCCCAAGCTTCGTTTCATCCAACTACGAAGGTGAATGAAATGAAGCTTAAAATACTAGATGAAGGACTTGACTCAAATAGAGTGGGGGAAAATTATTTCATTTTTTAACGATCTTTACACAGGAACAAGAACTATGCTCGAGAATCCAGGTTCAATCCCCAGACCTATGTTTCATTTTTTAACGAGGTTTCTACAGAGATGCAAAAATATCCTCATAGTTGGTTTCATTTTTTAACGATATTGAAATCATAAAACCATGCTCAAGGCTGGTTTCATTTTTTAATGAGCTTGAAATCAGAAAACCATGCTCAAGGCAGGTTTCATTTTTTAATGAGATTGAAATAAAAAAACCATGCTCAAGGCTAGTTTCATTTTTTAATGAGCTTGAAATTAGAAAACCATGCTCAAGGCTCTCTTCTTGATCATGGCTTCCAAGAGGACAGTGCTCTAGAAGGACACCATGTCAAAGGACAAAAATCGGTCATGGCCTCCAAGATATCTTCACTGGATGGAAGAAACACACTCTGGAAGGAACACATGTCGAGAGCCATGATAAGGGTAAGGAGGCCAGGATCCAATAGCCCTACTGAAGAGATCAACATGTCAACTACTGGATCTAAGTCATAAGATATTGATATTACAATGAGAGGCTCATCTTCATCGGCATGTGAAGGCATGGGTGGCAATGCCACATAATTGACCTGTGGCGGGGGCGATACCATTTGCATATAAGAACCATTTAGCGAGATCATCGAGGTCAAGTCAGGACCAACAAATGAAAGTTTATCAATAGTCACAATCCTTCCATCGCAAGGGAGAGATATCACACGAAAAAGAGTGGACACAATAACTTTTATGGCATAGACATAATCTCACCCAAGGAGTGAAGTGAAATCCAAGGGGACTTGGACTACCATGCCATCAATAAAGACAGTTTTCCCTTCCAATGTTATAAGAAACCGAGGAAGGGTCCCTAAAGGTTGAATGGTTCTTCTATTAAAAGCTAACAAATTTTGCGTAACCAAGGCAAGTTGAGGACAATCCAAAGCTTGCCAAGCAAAAGAGGACAAAATACTAACAGACACACCTTCATCTATTAGTGTCTGAGGAACGTCTTGACCACAAACCTACACTATAATATGGAAAGGGATGTGAGAGGGAAGACGAGCTCCAATTAGCACACCCCAATAAAAAAGGATGGCCTCATTAATTGGAGAAGGTTCCAGGGGAGAAGGGGGAATACCCCTCGTCACGGTAGATTCTGTATCAACGAGAAAAACGTGAGAAATATCTGGTTTAATCTCGAGCGGGAGAGTAGGATCAATCGATGATGAGATCAGATTGACCACTTGGGTGGCATTCTCCAAGGGGAGAATGGGGTCGAAGGATGGAAACAAATTGACCGTTTGGGTTTCACTCTCTAACGGGAGAGTGGGATCGACCACTTTGTCAACTGGTACAACTAAGGACGTGACTAGATTGACTACATGATCAACCAGGCTAACTGACGAAGGGAACATATTGATCATTACATGAACTACAAGTGGGTCGAGAGAAAGCTTACGGTAAGAAGCTGGAAGTTGAGGCTGTGAAAAAATCATGTCTTCCAGGAATTTCGAGGCTTCATCCATATGAGGGAAAAGGTGAGTTAGATGACTCCCTTTGCATAACATACATGGGAACTTGACTTTACTTTTCTTCTTCCCAACGGTATCAAGAATAGTTAATTGGAGGTCATTAGCATGTTGTTCAGAGGCCGACGACGTGGACTGGAAAAGGTGTGTGGACCATGCTTCTATAACCTTGGATAGACCAGGGAAATCTTTAAGAAGATGACTACCCTTACAAAGCCTACAAGGGTACTTGGGATTACGGGTTTGGGTTGTCTTGGCATCATCAACACTCCTAACATGATTATCAGTAACTGCTTGTTTTCCAACATGTTTGGCAATGGTTGGAAATTTGGACCCTTGCTTTTGTTTCTTCTTCTTCTTATCCACCGAGTTACTAGCTTTAGAGCTTTCACTCAGAGAATGAGATGAAATGGAGGAATACCTTGCAAGTGAAGAAGGTGAAGAAGATATTACTGGTGAAGAAGGTGAAGGATCAACATTAGGTTGATGTTCTTGTTGATTAAGGTTGGTTGTCATTGATGTCAACCCTTGAAGAAAGCCCCATAGCACAAAGGTTGGGTAATGGACCCAAGATCGTTTGATGTAAATTTGAATCGTTATTGTCTTGTCATGGTTGATAATAAGTAGAAATGGATGAACTCCAAATTGTTCCCCTTATGGTGAAATCCCTCACGGGAAGACGCTTTGCGGATTGAGTTATCCTAGAAGTATTGTTAGAGAACCCATGCTTATTTGCGGAATAATGAGATGAACACTAGTGAATTTTT
>ML778651.1:1864478-1916450 GCA_009831015.1 Picea engelmannii | reverse complement strand
TAATTCCCTTGCCCAGTGGATTTTAGTCCCAGCTCGTGGGTGACCCACTACTAATCGTGATGAGCAGTGTGGTCTAAGGCTGGGAGGTTCATGGAAGGTCTGGACATAGTTGGTGGTCTTCTAATAAAAGATAAGTACCACTTTTTGTTCATTTACATGCTGTGTAATAGTACATATGTTGTGATTGATGAGTATTGTCTGTGTATGTTGTATATGCTTCATGTGTAGGCTTACTGTTATTTCCGCATTAATATGTTATATATATGTAGAATATCCATTCTATGTTTATATGGATGTGTATGTTTTTCTGCAAAGTATCTCTGTGCGGCATAGACAGTAGTTTAAGGCTAGAGCTGTCATAGATCAGAGTAGAGTAGCAGAGCTGCAGGAGGCACGTTTCCCAACAGGTTATGGCTGGGTACAGTATCAAATTGGTATCAAAGCTAAGTGAAGTGCTAGGAAGTGGCGTTGTCCAGCCTGTTGGTGGCTGGGGATGTTACAAATTGGTATCAGAGCCATGGTTTCAACACTGAGTCTGGATGGGCCATGTTAGTGGAAGTTGAAGCAAAATTTTCAGAAAATAATCGTTGTTGAAATGGAAAAAATTTAAGTTCAAAGCCCATGGTTCGTACCTTGAACTTGGAGGGGCCACGGACAAGAAATTCGAAGTAGGAAGTCCAGATAATTTTTATGTACAGAGTGCTAGAAGGGCATTGAAACAACACTTGGACTTTGTTCGGAACACAAGAGGCGTAATAAGTTTAAGAAATGGCCACAGAGAAAGAAATCACAACATTCGTGGTGTTGGGGCCATAGGATCTGTTCAGGAGAAGGGGAATCCTTCATGATCGTCATATTTGGAGAAAGTACAGGAGGGTTAACTTGGAATCCCTTCAGACTTTGCGACTTCGGTGAAGTTAGGTGAAAAAATAAGAGAAGGGTCGAAGCCCAAATCTCCGAAGTCCCAGAGGATATCAAAATCGTAGATCTGGGGAGAAGCCTTACCGTTGGATCAAGCCAAGTTAAATGGGGAAAACATGTGGTGAAGAGCGGATCAGAGCCACCGGAGCTACACACAATTGGTTGTGAGACGTAGAAGTGGGGTGTTCCGGTGCACAAACTTCCGAAGCCTGAATTCCTGAAGCAAAAGAGAAGACGTGGTGGGGCAGGATGACGTCACCAGTAGTGATGTGGACCTTCATAGACATGCCACGTGCCACCACCTTAGATGGTGAAAACTGTACTATGTGGACCCGGAGGGTAAATAAGTCTGAAAATTAGGAATTCGGGAGACTGGAAGGAAGCAGGCGTAAAAACTTTCGAAGCTCGAAATTACAGAATAACGTGGCATGGTGATGTCATCAAGAATGATGTGGACCCATGGGATTTGTGCCATGTGTCAGTGGGTTTTGTACCTGCCAAATATTGAAATTTCATTTGGAACATGACATGTGTAAGCTGCTTGATTGGGCCACGTGTCTGTTTCTAATGTTACTCCACATGGACCTCCTCTCGAGTATGGGTGGTGGGGCCCTGATGGTCACAGTGGCAAGTGGCACTAGTTGTGAAATCCTGAGACTTGACACTCCGAAAGAATGTTTCATAAAGGAACGAAAGGAAGAACTTTCAAAAGTTTTGTAACGCCGAGGTGACGAGACGTAATGACGTCACCAAATGTGACATGTTAGTGTTCAAACATTGAAACCTGGGGGCCCAGAGGACGCATGGTACCAGATGCCATAGTCCAGAGACCACTCCGAAAGAATGTTTCATAAAGGAACAAAAGGAAGAACTTTCAAAAGTTTTGTAACGTCGAGGTGACGAGACGTAATGATGTCACCAAATGTGACATTTTAGTGTTAGAACATTGAAACCTAGGGGCCCATAGGACACATGGCACCAGATGCCGCAGTCCGGAGACCGGACTCTCCAAAAGAATTGTGCTATGTTATTCAGTGGAGGGACGACCCACCGTTAAAAGAAGAAAGGTAAGGGGAGGGGTGGGGAATCGATTACGAGTCGTATTCCCCACCAATGAGACTTTCATGAAGATTAAACACTATATGACAATAGTCATATTCGCTTGTTGAGGGTTATATTTCATCTCAGCTGTTGGTTGTTGATGAACAGTGGACCGTAGATCCACTCTCCACACTTCATGAGTTTGTTCATTCGGCACTCTGGGGAGTTACAATGACTTGGGTTAGGAACTTTCGAATCCTTGAGATCCGATGTCCCGAATAAGTGTCTATCGACCTAGCGCTTGTCCACAACCCATGGTCGCATGGGTTGTGGGCTAAGAGAAAGGGGCTAGTGCCCGAAAACTATGTTAAATAAGGGAAAAGGGGTTAGGAAGGAAGCAGGTGGGTTTCGTTTGGTTCGAACCTGCATCAAAAAAATATTGAAGACTTGGGAACTTTATGATAGGGTCCAACAAATATCTAAGAGCCATTAGCTTAGAGAAAAGATATCACTGCACAAGAAGTGCATCGGAGAAGAATCGCAAATTTTAAAGGATCATAGCTTTCTGCTCAAGGCTCAAAATTGAGCAAGGAAGCCATGATTGGGAAGGTCTCGGAAAGAGGATTCCATATGTAATGGTTACATTAAAAAAAAAAGTGCTAGAGATGTCTTCAGATAGAAGAAAGAAGGAAGAAGGACATGGAAAATACTTTATTCTACATCTGAGATTTTTCAGAAGTCAATGGATCATATGTTGTGTTCGATAAGCAACATGGAAACCCTAAATGGAATTCTTGTTGGGGAAGACAGTCCAGGTGACAATCTTTACACATCAAATGTAAATGATAGGTGGAGAAACCCATATGCAATACATAATAATTCATGAACCATAAGTTCATATGGAGATGCAAAGCATGGGAATAATGAAGGTTTTATGGAATATGAAAGAGTTTGGAGATAATATGTGACATCTCCAAGGATCAGTCCTACAGATTGGAGGTAGCACCTCCATTATTGCTATCAAAATAAACAGTGGAAGCATGGAATGAAGATCATCAAATATGGCACGACATAAGTTGAATATGCATGTCATAAGGCTAAATAAAATTGCTTCAAGAAATAAGTTGGTGTTAAATATCCAAGGTTACTCAGAGAACATGACTGGAATTATAATTCATTCATGTAGGAGCTAAGTCAGAGGAATCAAAATAATAATGGAATGCTGAAAATTAATATTAGGATAATATGTGATGGTAAGTATGCAAAGTAGACAAGGAAAAAATCTTGTATGGAGTCATGTCCATGAACATCCTAAGATAATGGAAGAATAAATCATGAGATAGATATCCAACTAATAGGAATGCATGTTGAAACTCCAGGGAGGAAAGCTAGAATAATAGAGGATTGTTTTTTCACTCCAAAGGTGTTAAGGTATTTCCATAAGAGCATGGAATTATCAAGTCAAGAATAATTTAAAAGAGAAGTGACTTTTAAAGAGAAATCAATAAGGAAACAGTAAGAAGAAAACGGTTCTATGCATGGTTTTGAATGCAGAGGAGATGGTGCCTGAAAATAATCCATCTTAAGTAGCATAGAGCCATGGATGAAAACCCAAAATGTTGGAGGCATCACCTAAATCTATGATGGTAAAGTAAAATAAGTACTCTCAGTTAATTCTATGAAGCTAGCAAAGGAGGCATATGTGCATCCTTACAATATGCTAGAAATTGCATAGGCAAGTGAAGTTTGAGGCTAGTTGGAAAAGAGAAGAGGAGAGTACAAGAAAACCTCAAGTACTAAAGTATTCCATCAGGAAAGGGCTGAAGAAGTTCAGTCTTGAAGAGTAACTGGAGATTGAAGAATCCAGAGTCTCTAAAACAACTTGGTTTGGAACTTAATTCATCCAAGTATGAGTTGGGATAGTTGGGTCCAGGAAATTAATGAAAGATGAAGGTTAATATCAAATTAGTTTGGGACTCTAAATGAAAAAGAAACCAATAGTGATTTGGCTAGAAAGTTCTCAGGTCAGAACTAATCATGTACAATGCTTACAATGGGAGCACAAGAAGATCCAAGAATCCATGAAGAATTGTAGACTTCTGGGATCAACAAGGAAAATTTTTATAGGGAGAATGAAGTTGCTGCAATTTCTATGGCAGCAAGTATGTTATGGCTTGATTGGGTCAGTGAGAGGAAAGAATGCTTGCATGTTTGCAAGTGTTGTTGGTGATGTTACTACATAAGGAGGGAAGCAACAGAAAGATGAAGTGTTGGTTATAAGTTTGATAAAAGAAGCATGAAAGCTTCTATTTCCATCAGACATTCAGGTAGTATAAAATTTATTAATGGCAGTCATGCAGGTATGAATTTATTACTCTTATTACATAATTTCTTAAGGGGATTTAGGTAAGAATTTACTCAGCTAGAGTTATTTATAAAATCACATGATTACATTATTGAATGCATACCACTGGATGTGGTAAAGGCTAGAGTCTTGCATTAATTCAAAGATTCTTAGCTTTGAATGCACACACTGACATATGATAATGTCATGTTAATTTTGTTGTGGGGTAATAACCAAAGAATTAAAAGATAAGAACTTATTATAGGAATGAATGCCAGTAAGCTAGTCATGTATGAGACCAGGACATGGTTGGATATGGCAAGGTATGGATATGGAAAGGTTATGAACCACACATGTACTAAAAGTTTCCTACCTTTAAATAAAACTTGGACTACAACCTTTTTGCTAACACTAATGAATACCACAAAATTATATTCTTGGTGTAGTGTTCGGGTTGAAAAGGAAGTCCTCCAATTCATTGGGAAGACAATAGGAAGTGTGTTGAGAATGTGTCAACACATTGGCCATAATTACAACTTATGGATGGTGAAATACATGATTGAGATAAAGAGAATTATGTATTTCAGTGCAAGGTGCACTGAATAAGTATGCATTGAGAATTGCACTCGTGCATAGCAAGTGATATAATTGTGTACTAAATGCAATTGTTGAATGTGTTTTGTAAGTACATGCATATATATTATTGCATGGAAATAATAGTTACTAACAACTGAAATGTTGTTAACTCATGAAGTTGAGGACATTGAAGGAGTTTCTAGACATTGCAATAGGAAAGTTGCAAGTCAAGAAGTCACGTTAATATTGACTACAAGAATTTTTCTTGTTCAAAAAAAGAAGTAATGAACTTACAGATATTATTGTGAACATGCATATGCATAGAATGATGATTCATTCTATTTTATTAAATTATTTGGTAATTATGATTGAATTGCTAGATGCAGACAATTCTAAGTTCACTGCATATGGTTATGTACATATTGCAATTGAATTATGATGTACAATAAATATTGACAATTGTTGGCAGTATGCAAGATGAAGCCTTGCAGGAAAATGGTATGCAGTTTGGTGCTTGTGGAAAAACACAAGGAAGGTTGAAATCCTAATATGGAAACAACCAAGAAGAATTATGAAATGGAATTTCATGTTTTGGGGAAAAGTTTAATTCCATTTTTGAACTAAGTTTGAGTTCCTAAATGAATTCTTTTATGTTCTCTCATGATAACTACATGTGTGTGATGCAGATGAGACAATATTGGCTAAAGTGAGAATGATGGAAGAAGAACTACTGATAGAGACATTAAAGCCCTTTAATGGAGAACCTTGGCTAGAGGCTCTGGTAGTGGGTTGGCACTCTTCTGGCGTGTGAAATCCTTGGCAAGATGGATCGCTGATGGAATTTGTTGCAGTGAAAGGATACCTGATCCTGGAAGGGTGAGTTCAAAAAGGAAGAGGCAACTCAGAAATGCTTATGGCATGGTAGCTTCCATAAGGAGGGTGTGTTAAATGGTACAATGAGCTGGATTCTTCTTGAAACAACTCTACAGAGTAGATCAAATGAATTCCAACTGCAGTGTGAACACCAGAATTGGTGCTTGAAAGTAGAGCACTAGGTGGATAATAGGCTTCCAATAGCTAAAGCTTGGAGCCTTTTGAATAATTTTTGAATTGTATATGTATAAACAAGTTTCACTGAGGACAATGAAAAAATAAGGAGATGGGATTGTAATATCCCCAGGTAAAACCCCAGTTGTAATTATGAATTGTAAACATGCTTGGTTAGGTTGGCGAGTCGAGTTATAATAAGCTAGAAGTCTTATGTGATGATAAGGCCAGAGAGCCTAGGATGCTAAGGCCAAGAGCCTGTTTTGTATATGTAACTATGCAAATCATTAATAAAAATTACACATCGCTGCGTGTAGACCGACCACAAAGAAAAATTTATGGGGGACTAATATCCACTAGGTAGGGTGAGGGAGGGGGCTAAGTGTCTAGGCCTAGAGGCTAAGCTAGAGGGCTTACCTCTAAGGGAATAATATTTTATTATTATTATTTCCTAAAGGCTAAGGTGGACATGAACGGTGTTGTCCTAAGTTCCTGGGAAAGGGAACGAGTGCGAAGTGGAACGCATGCGACTGCACGTAGATAGGTGTCGATCTACACACATGCAATTATAACTAGAAAGCCAACCTGTTAGGGGGTTCACTCCCCATTCTTCCATCCTTGTTCTAAATCAATTGGCCTCCATCGCCGACGTATTTATCTAGTACACAACTTGGAATCATGCTGTGGTACTTGAGTTATCCCGTGTGTCTCCTGTAAGTCAGACACATTTTGTATTCTCCTGAGCTGTGTTGTGTCCTAGCGTTGGTTGTTTTAATTTTCGGTGTCCATACCCATTTTTTGTTGTTGTTTTCCTCACCATGATGGAATTGAGTTGAAGTTGGTTGAAGAAGCAGGTTGTTAGGACTATGAGAAACTCTCTCCAGGTGAGAGAGTGTGTTGAGGAAGTGAGTTCTTTTGGAGGGAGTCTCGTAGCTTCTACAAAGCTCTGAGAATCCCATTCCGATTTGTTGTTGAAGCCCAAGGTAAGGGATGTGGAGCAGCCGATGGACTATGTGACAATGAAGGTGTATGCTCTTGGGGTGGGACAGGCATGTGGGGAATGAGAGTCTGTGACCAGTGGGCGTAAGTGGCTCCTGGGAGAGAATCCTTCCTCTTAAACTGTGTGACTTTTTGTTGTTAACATCACCTGTGTCCATTTGACATAAGATTTGATTGAAGAAGCAGGTTGTTAGGCTTGTGAGAAACTCTCCCAGGTGAGAGAGTTTGTTGGGAAGTGAGTTCTCTTGGAAGGGAGTCCCGTAAAATCTACAGTACTCTGAGACTTACGGTCCAACCTATTGCTGAAGCCCAATATAAGGGAGGTATACTAGTCGATGTACTTGTATTAGTGAATGTGTACCCTGCTGGGGTGGAGTAGGCATGTGGGGAATGAGGGTCTGTGGGTTGTGGGCGTAAGTGGCTCCTGTGATAAAAGATCCTTCCTTTTGTTTTGTGCACCTTCCTTGTTGTTTTTACCAAGCCTAGAATTTCCTTGCCCAGTGTAGTTTAGTCCCAGCTCGGGGGTGACCCACTGCTGAGCGTGATGAGCAGTGTGGTCTAAGGCTGGTAGGTTCGTGGAAGGTCTGCATGTAGTTGGTGGTCTTATAATAAAATATAAGTACCACTTTTATGCTCATTTACATGTTGTGTAATGGTACATATGTTGTAATTTATGAGTATTGTCTGTGTATGTTGTATATGTTGCATGTGTAGGCTTACTTTTATTTATGCATTAATATGTTATATATATGTAGAATATTCATTCTATGTTTATATGAATGTGTATATTTTTCCGCAAGGTATCTCTGTGTGGCATAGCCAATAGTTTAAGGTTGGAGCTGTCACAAATCAGAGTAGAGCATCAGAGCTGCAGGAGGCACGTTTCCCAATAGGTTATGGCTGGGTATGTATCAAATTGGTATCAGAGCTAAGTGAAGTGCCAATAAGTGGCGTTGCCCGATCTATTGGTGGTCGGGGATGTTATAAGAATGTAGTAGAATTGTTGATGGCATCATAAGAGTAACACATGTCAGTGCCTCGTGATGAATCATAGATGAAGAAACATGATTTGATGAAAGCACTGATAATAGTGATGAGGATTACACTACTAACATAGAATGACGAGAGTCCAAGGAGGGGACCGATGGACTTGAGATGCCTGAATTATTAGCACACTTAAGTTTAGAGAAGACACATGGATCAATAGGAGGCTATAAAAATAATAATTTATAAGGACAACCATCCCCCACCCTTAGAGAAAACCCTCGTGCATTCATCAAATGAAAAAGAAGTAGAATTAGTATATTAATAATCATGAAGATATATATCACAACAATGGCAAGGAACAATAGGAGGTGATGAGCATAACATAGTCAAAAGTTTGAATTTTATTAAGATGGAACATATGCAAGTATAAACCTTAGATGTTCATTGTTAAACATGATAGGGAAGGATGGCACTCATAAACAACCTATGAGGTTGTTTGGTCAGTGAATAAGATTATCAATGAGGCATAGAAGGTCACATAAGTGGAAACTATTTTTTTGGGAAAAAGGCTTTCAATGGTACATGAAGTACAAGGGAAGTAGTCTGGCTAGATAGACCAAAACACTAAATGAATTAAGGAATCATTTGAACAAAGAAGTACAGAAGGCCAACTCTAAACAACATAGCACAACTAATATTAAGGAGATTAATAAAATCATCAAATAAAATGTAAGGGATTAAGACCAAAGATTCAAGGAGTAGTTGGGAAGATTGACATTTCATATTAAAGATGTGCAATATAAAGAGTGGTTCATTTCTAGACTACTCCCCCATATCAATTTTCCTTTGATGCAATAGAGAATAACTACACAAGTAGAGGCCTTAGAGATTATAATGTGATTGGAATCAATTGGAGATCTTAGAGAAAATCCATCCTCTGGAATGATAGAAATGCATAACTAGTTGACCTTTTTGACAAATCAATTGTAGGAGATGAGTAAGACAAAAGTAAAAAGGAGAGCACACATTTGGTGCACTTTTTGTTGATAGAAGGACATTTTAGAATCAAATTCCTTGTATTGACAAATTATATCAATTTGGGTGCATCAACCCCTTTTTCTTTGGGGTTAAACCCAAAGTAGTGTGAAATTTGTAAGCAATGGGATCACAAGCCTACATGTTGCCTTATCTCGCAAAAGTACCATAAGTTAACAAATACACCATTATGTGAGTTTTTCAAATCCATTGGACATAATTGAACCATTGTAGGTCATTGCAACTAGTGAAAGAACATTCTATGGATGCCTACATGGTACAAAGGGAACATGGAGATAACATACTATGAGGATGAGGTCAAGTAGAAAATTGTGGACATAGAGAATATGGAGGATGAGCTGGATACAACAGACCCCCCACCTTATACAATGGTTGAGAGGTTATGAAAATTGCATGGAATTGCACCAAGACAATAGTCTATAGCAAACAATGTTTTACCTATGGGCATAACATAACATATTGTTAATATTTAATTGAGGCGTGAGAAGAAAAGAGGAGAAGAGTGTATAGTGATTGGTGTTATTGGGAAAAACACCATACAGACTAGCAAAATAGAGTTCAGACTTTGCATGAAAATTTGACCGAATAGAAACTACCTTCTACCTACATCCCTAGATTTAAATCCCCTTTTCTCAGTAAATGCATGGAAAGGATCACCTACCTTATTACCGGCGTTCGATATCGATCCTCTGTTGTGCTTGATTACTTGTTTGCGCTGCTCCTTCCAAAGATGACCTACACTCAAGACAAACAAAAACTATGCATGCATGCTACTTCTATACTCAAGGGTTAGAAATCAAACATAAACTAATCAAACCATAGACAGTTCATAAATTGGGACAGGAAAAGCATTCTTTTTATTACTTAAAGTGAGTCAACTTACAAAAGTTGAGATCGACCATCGCTCCTTGAACCTGATCCTGGGCTCCTCTTCTTTTATCCTTCAACTGCTTTGTGTTAAATCTCCTTTGGCATGAGGAAAGGCTAAAGGGTTGGGACAATGGAATACGTAAATGGGCAGAGTTTCTTTGCCATATTTTTTCCTCCTCCAAATGGTACCCCTACCCCTTCTTTTATAGGCTAGAAGGGGCTAGGGTTTTGGACGAACCCTCGGCCATGCATGGTCGGGAGTTTCAGTTAACTCACCCATAGCTTTTTGTTCCATCGAAAACTTTCCTTTTTTCGTGCTTTTGTAGGTACACGCATGCTATTGTGAGTCAGCCAGCGTGTACACGCGTGCAGTAATGGGTTAGGGCGCGTGGGCCTTTACACAAGAGGATTTTCAAAGAGTTGTTCAGTAGAGTTTTGGCAAAGAAGGGAAATGAGTTGGCCTGATGCCAGGTAAGCATATGTGGTGCAATTTAGGGTTATAAAAGATGCCCCCTAATGTGTGAGGTCAGAAGAGCATCTGATGGCCAAAATACATTACCAATCTTTACTGATGTGCCGAATGATTGAGCCCAAGGATCAGGAACCAGGAGGTGTCATTTGCAAAATAACAAATGTCTCACCGAGGCGGGCATACCCATGCTCGGGATAAAATAGAACCATGGATACCATTCAAATACACTGTAGATCCATGTTAAATAACTATAAAGAGTAGCCGCGAACAATACATAGCGGAGCTACATCTTGAAATCAGAAAGATATACATGTAGAGTATCCATCTTCCAAAAGTTGATTCGGCCTGACGGCTAGAGATGAGATCCTCAGAGCTCGAGCAACAATTTCAAAATCTTCAAAACTCGGGTAGGAGTGTAATATGAGTGTACGACTGCACTACCCAGAGGTCTTTGACGGTTCTTCGGTCATTGACGTGATAATCTTGATGATCGTATGGAAGGCTTCAATGATTTCAAACAAGGACTTGATTGGGTGTTCGGGATGGCCGGGTATGCGGACAAGAGACATTTTGCAGAGGGGCCGACTCAGGCTTAGTGACAAACTTCCCTTGGACAATAGCATGACAAGTGATGCAACTCAGGCAGCATATATGTCAATCATAAGTCTACGAAGCAGGAGGCAACGCAAACTCTCCATATGTTTGGAAGAATAACCAAATGGTGGAGGACACAACTCTATATAGTGAGAAAATCTTCATAAGGTCGTACTACATCCCATAGTCTGATGAAAAAACGGATAGATGTGCTTTATCCAAGGGCGACTCATTATGCTGCCAATAAAGAAAATACTTTTCCCATCCTCTTTCTGGGGTATATTTGATTTTTTTGTTCTTTTTGATAATTTTGGAAAAAGAATAAAGGAATATTACGTTACAATGGAGGAGCGAGTATTGCAAACATACAAGCTCAAGACACAAGGACAAGACTGATGTTCTGGTAAAATGATACTCGGAAAAAATCCTCCGGCGGCCAAAGGTGTTAAGACGCAGAAGCAAACTGTCACAAGGTTGGTGGATAAGGTATGCAAATGCGGTTGATAAAACACACAATGGTAGCGTCCTTCGATGTAAGTTTAACGAGCCCAAAGAAGGTAAGCTCGGTGGTTTTTCATATTTAGAGAGTTTGAAAAAACATAAAAGGAAACTCCATTGGGGTACATTTTTCGAAGATAGTCTAGTCGATTCGAAAAAGGGATAAACTAGCACCGATTAGACGTCGATTCAAAACCATTTTAATGAGTGTGACAAGGACAATATCACTCGACTATTTTTCCACTTTTAAGGAGTCTGAAAAAAGCTTAACTATGGACTCTGTCAGGAATATTCTTCTGGACCAATTTTAATGAGTGTGAAAGAATAAGGTCACTCGACGATCTTTTCAATTTTATTGAGTCTGAAAAGAGCTTAACTATGGACTCCATGGGGGTTTCTTTTTTGTAAGTTTAGTCCCTCAGGCCCGAAAAAGAGATAAAATTATACCTGAGAGTACTCTTCTAAAGAACGAAAATTCGATAGAGTATACCTTTTTTCGTATAGTTGACCATCCAGACCGAAAAAGGGGTAAACTACCGCCGGACAGACGTGACTTCAAATTTCAGTTTAACGAGCGTGAAAGGCCACAATATCGCTCGACAATCTTTTCATCTTTAGAGGGCCTGAAAAGGGATTAAAAGGAGACCCGTTTATTTTTTGGGAGTCCTGAGGGTGAGACAAAGAGCGAGGAAGAATCATTCAAATAAGGCTCAAACTCATATGAAGGAAAGACTATAAGGACTCCTGAGCCTACAGTGTTTTAGAGACGGCATGGACACCATAATGCAACCAGGACCTAGCTAGGGCATCCATGTTCTAGTAAGCTCTACCGCCAAGTTGTGACACTTCTAAAGCAAATGTGATGGTTCCATGTCACAACCTGATGGGATCGATCCTATAGCAGAGGAAAAATACAACGAGACGCAAAAGTTGGGGTAATAACCTAACCTATATGCTCAAGTTGATTCTTGGAAAAAAAATTATAGACCGTCAAAATTTTCTCAAAACTCAAAAAAGTGTCCCAATACCTGATCAAATCCCTCCCATATAACTCTTGAATCACTCTAAATGGTTTTTGGTATAAAGAAACTGATAAGGGAGGCCAAAAAAGTGACAAAAAGAGGTCAAAAAGTCTATAAATAGAAGTTAGTAGCTCATTATCACCATTGTTGATTTGGAAATTGATTATGGAGCCAAAAGACCCACTTTACTAAAAACGGTGATTCTGGGAGCTACAGTGGATGAAACAAACTTCCGCTTGGACCAAGTAAGTACAAACTCCCTTATCTAGCTATTCAATTCTTCAATTTTGTTTTTAAGTTCATTTTTTGGGTGGGCGTCGACCTTAAAAAAGTCAGCCCTAGGTACACGCGGGCTATCTATGGACAGGCTGCGTGTACATGTGGGCAGAGTAAAGGCTGCCCGCATGTACACGCGACTGTCACCTCGACAGCTCGTGTGGACCCCCCCTTTGTAGAAAAAAAGAATTAAAAGGAAAGTGCTAACCCTCCTGAACCTTGTTGTGTTGGCAGGATGTATGTCCAGTGGAGGGAAAGAGAGCATGAAGCAGTCAGTGAGTTGGTTGCAGCAGATCCGAATGTCGTGGCCTTGTTGATGCAATGCGTTTTACTGAAGTTCTTTCTGTGTCCGTTTATGCGTGCACAACCAAGGCTAATGAATGCCTTGATCGACTACTGACACCCTGATGCAGAGGCCTTTATGCTAGAGGGGAAATCATTGGTTCCCACCACCGAGGATATCTATTTTTTGACTGGCCTCTCAAGGAGAGGGGAACCAATCAACTTTAGGATGTTTCCTGCGAGACCTAGTAAGATCTCGACACTGATAGCCAAGCACTGTGAGGCTGGGACTGATCGTGCAGACTCCCAGGTACCTATCAATAAGATCACTAACCTATCGCTACAGGCGATATTATTACTGATTGGGCGGATTACCGGTTCGACAACCTTGCATTAGGCTTCTCGCGCACAGATGAACTGTGCGATCCAGTGCTTGAATGCATAGATTTTTTACTGGAGTACTACATTACTGGAGTGCATGAAGAGGCAATTGACAGATTGACGACAATGGACATAAAGGAATTTCGGGTTCGGGACGATCTTGTGTTCATTTTTCTTCGAGAGAGTTCCGAGCTTTAGCCCTCGGGAAGTAGTACGAGGACATCAGGCCTCATTTCCTGCAGTGTGTAAATGGGCAGTATTACTTCCGCGACAGGGTGGTGGAAGGAACAATGAGTCCTTCGATGATGCATTCTTTGCGTGGTTGTCATGACAAATCCCTATGATCAAGGACTACCCATATGCAGGGATGGGTTTTTCTAGAGATCCTGAGATACTCGTGCCTCCTAGTGAGGAGCGAGGGGAGATGGGTAAGTCTCCACCTTTGTAGTTTTTTTTTGTTTGCATATGTAATTTTTATGTCATTTTTGTGATATATATCATTTTTTTGTATGCCAGTGTATTTGACGGGTAAATGTTTGTTGTATGTATATGTGGGACCCATGCGACCTGTCGATTATGCACAGAATAAGCGTTGTCCTCGGCCAGAAGCCGCAGCTACCGCCGCCAGAGGAGCAGTAGTAGCAGGGAACCTCCCAGCTGGGGAGGCTGAGAGAGTCCTTAGACGAGTTGAGCGAAACTTCACTGCACTCACTTGCACAGTCCCAATGGCATAGATAGAGGACCTGCCGCCATCCATGCAACCTCATGTCGTGGGGGCACCTCGGATGTGGGTCCGATTATTTAGGCGTTTAGCCCATGCCGTGGACTATTATAACAGGGCCCATAGGCCCTGAACCTATTTAGACTTTTTATGTGCCACGAGCACTTACTTGTATATATTTTTTGAGGGCATAAGCCCTGTGACTCGTTTATTAGTCCCATTTTTGAGGCGCTTGCGTCCATCTATGTACTCTGGTTGTTTTATGATGTTATATATGGTTTTTATTTTTATCTTTCGTGTCTTAAGGATCCCGTGTGCAAAAATGTATTTACATGCTTATGTCAACGTTCTTTCATATGTGTGCAAGATGGCAATCTAAAATTTGATTAGCTAGAGTATCTGTAATTTGGTTTAAACTCCTTGGAACATGAAAATATGTAATATAATCAAAGTTTCGTTCTAAGAGACGTACCCTAAGGAATCGTCGGTGTAAAGTTGGATCATGAACCCGGTATACTCTGTTTAGCTGCGACACAACCAGTTGAGCGTCGAGATAGACCTGGAGATGAGAGTTACCCAATGACAAGGCGTCACGAAGAAACTCAATAACTGCACTATACTCGACGACATTATTTGTGGTGTCACCTAAGCATATACCTCCAGAAGATAACAAATGGCCATGAGGTTTAAAGATTACCCAAGCTGCGGAGGCAAGCCTCCGCGTGTGCCGACTAGCACCGTCTACATACCCAACGAACGCCTCGTAATCACTTGACATATGCCATATTGACGAAAGATAACATCAATGACACGTCCATAACACTTAAAAGAAACTTAAAATGTAATAGTACAAAGACTATACATATGTTACAGAAAGTTACCCACAGTGACCTGTCTATGAGTAATACTTCTTGAGGTAGAGCCCATTTCTAGGCTCCGCCAAAGCATTCCCTTCAAAATCAACCAAATGATAAGCGCCCTTTTTTAATACCTCTTTTATGATGAAGGGTCCGAACCACATGGGTTTAAAATTTCCTACCCCCAGGGTGTCCTTATCTTGGTCATAGACCAGGACAAGGTCGCCTTCAAAGAAAATCCGAGGAAAAACAGACCTATTATACTGACACTTGACCTTATGTTTGTGAGCCTCGTTGGCCAGGGCCGCATCGCGACTCTACTCATTCAGCTGCTCAAGGTGTACTAACCATTCTTCAAGCGGAGAAGTGTCTGGCAATAATTTTACTGCCAATTTTAGAGATGGGATCTGACATTCGATGGGCAAGACTGCCTCTAGCCCGTAAACGAGTTGAAAAGGTGAGAAACCGGTTGCAGTCTTAACAGATGTTCGGTAAGCCCATAATGCTGAGTATAATATCAAATGCCAATTTGACTTGGCTGAGTTGATAGTTCGCTGTAGAATAGTCTTAAGAGTTTTGTTTACAGCTTCCACCTGCCCATTGGCTTGGGGGTAGTAAGGTGATGAATGCTCTTGCCATAACCCAAGGTTTGATGTTAATTCGGTCATCATTTGGTTTTGAAAGTGATTGCCATGGTCAGTGACAATCTCTCTCGAGACGCCGAACCTTGCTATGATCTGGTTGAATAAGAAGAGAGCTGCAATCTCTCCATCATCTTTAAACGTTGCCATAGCTTCGACCCACTTAGTGAAGTAGTCGACAACTACGATGATATAGCAGTGCCCCCTTGCTAACGGGGGGTTACATGTAGTGTAATCAATCTTCCACTTAGTGAAGGGACCAACTATGATGATAGGAAACATAGGAGCAGGATGTGCCCTCATCTTCCGAGAGAAGATTTGGCACAGATGGCACTTCTTGACCAATTCGATACAATCTTTGATAAGTGTCGGCCAGAAGTAGCCTGCTCGTAGAATCTTTTGGGTTGTTGCCAACCCAGATAAATGACCGCCACAAGCTCCAATATGAAAATCATTGAGCACGATGATGGCCTCCTCATGAGTGAGACATCGACGTAAGATGCAGTCTACACCTCTCTGATACAACGTATCATCGAGTATGAGATAATTTTTAGCCTGATGGCGTATCCGCCGATGCTCGTCACGAGAAGCAGAGGTGGGGCATTTTAAAGTCTGGAGATAGATAAGTATATCTCTGTACCAGGGATCTGAATATGTAATCAAAAACATATATCCCCGGATAGGTGATTCCTCAGGCACAACGTCACCTGACTCAACCGGAAGTTCCGAAATAAGCTTTGCGAAGACCAATGACTTCTTGGACTTTGCTGAAACAAAGTCTAAGTCAAATTCTTGGAGGATGACTATCCATCTACTGATTGTTCTGCCTATAACTCGTCATGTCAACATGTACTGGAATGGATTCACGACAACAATGACGGTGGTCTTGCGAAACAGAATATAGTGACGGAATCGTTGAACTACATGAACTGCTGCCAATGCAAGTTTTTCGATATGAGAATAATTGAGTTCCAGTCCTACAAGGCCTCGGCTCAGGTAATAGATCACATATTCTGAGAATGAATTGTCTTCCTTAACTAAAACCATGCCAATGGTTGACTCTGCGGCAGCCAGATATAACAAGAAATCTTTGTTATAGTTAGGTGGTCATAGCAGAGGTGCGGTTGTGAGGGCATGTTTTAATGCGTCAAAAGAGCGTTGAGAAGCTTCATCCCAGAAAAAGGGAATGTCTTTCTTTAGTAAACGCATAAATCCCTTGGTGATTCTGGCATAGTTGGCGATGAAGCGTCGTAAGAAGTTCGCCTTGCCTTGTAGACTCTGAAGTTGTAGGACTGTGTGTGGGGGGGGCAATTGGATTATTGCCTCCACCTTAAGAGGATCGACCATGATCGCTGTTGTTGATACGATGAAACCTAACAAACGTCCTGACGTTACGCAAAAGCTGCACTTGTTTGGATTCAAGCGAATCCTAAAGTAGCGAAAGCGTTCGAAGATTAGTCTAAGGTGTGTGGGATGATCTGTTCGCTTGCGAGAGCGTGATGCTAAATCATCTAGATAGGCCTCGACTATATGCTTGAGTTCATGAAAAGAAAAAGACATGGCCCGCTGGAATGTGGCTCCAACATTTTTAAGGCCAAAGGACATCTTACGATATGTGAATGTACCCCACGGACAAATGAATGTCGTTTTATGTTAGTCTTCGGGTTTGATTTGGATTTGATTATATCCCGAAAAACCGTCCATGAAAGAAAAGGATTCACAACCAGCACATTCATCAATGATCTGGTCAATGAATGGTGTTGGAAAATTATCTTTGGGACATGCCTTGTTTAAATCACGAAAATCAGTACATACACGAATCGTGCCTTGTTTTTTATTGATCGACATAGGATTTGACACCCATTGAGTCAAATGGATAGGATAAATAAAACCTGCCTTTAGCAATTTCTCAACGTCAACCTTGATGGCTGTTGCTTTCTTGGGATTGACTGGACGAAGTTTTTTTCGAACAGGCTTGGCATCAGGATACATTGTGATTTCATGTTCAACTATTTTTGGATCGATACTTGGCATTTTCTCATAAGACCAGGCAAAAACGTCACAGAATTCTTTGAAAAGATCCGTGTAAATTTGAATCTCTTCGGGGGAGAAATCGGCTCCGACGAAGACATTCTCCATGACGTCAGGGTTTCGAGAGATGTTGATGGGTATAGTTTCAGCGATAGTCACCATATTGCCCTCAGCATAAATTTCCTGCGTAGCTAAGAGATTAATAGGACATGGCTGATCTCCCGTTATGGTAACGGTGAATTCTCCTGCTTCGATTCGGCTTAACTTTGGGAGAAAATATGATCTGTGATGAAGATCTTCCGAAGGTTTGTTCGGACTAGTCATTGCTTTGATTACTGCTTCATCAGAAGGCAAGACTAAGTCTAATGAATAGACGTTAGTGAGAGAACCCTGAGCCCAAATAGGCTCTAGAAGTGGATCTAACTCTTGTGCAGTAGTTGGATCAGGGTTAGCTGAAGCTTGCTGGACTACAGAGTACGCTACCTCAGTGGCAGACAAGGGCATGGACATGCCTGGGTGCCCTATCTCATCCATCGTGGCTGATGGGGAAGGAAGAATCCAAGGATGCTCAAAGTAAGTCGTGCGGAACGACGAAACTTGAAAAATCTCAACCTTATGGTGATTAGATATAAATTTGATGTCGTCGTGAGGAGGTGGGTAAACAAAGGTACCCATCAAGGATGGGCACAAACCAACTCCTACATTAACGACACCTGGTTGAGGATTATCAATCATCGGGACCGTGGATGCCCCCAAAGATGGGTCAGGTCTGGAGAAAGACAATTGATCGATGGTCACTATCCGACCCTCGTGTGGAAACAACAAGACTTGGAAAACTGTAGCAACCACAACTTGCATAGCATAAGTCCAACTTCATCCTAACAAGAGGTTATAGTCGAGGGGAGCATAGACTCCCTCTACTTTGACACACACAGTTTTCCCTCCTAATTGCACAGGGAAAGAAGGAACGATGCCATGTGGTCGGAATGAACGACCATCGAAAGCGGTGAGAAGAGTAGGTGATGGAGACAAAACGGTCTGGCCAATGGCCTTCCAGCATGCTAATGACATAACGCATGTTGAGGTGCCCTCGTCGACCACCGTGCGGAAGATATTTCGAGTAAAAGTTTTCGTGGGATGAGCCACTACTATCTGAAACGCTACGTGGTAAGGCATACAAGGTTTTAAGTCAGTTGTATCTAACATGATGGTGCCCGTATTACAAGTCTCAGTAGAGCCCAAAGTGGTTAACAAGGCTTTCCTCTGAGCAGGGAAGCTTTGGAGGACCTCCAAAGTAGACATCGCACAAGGGGTTTGTGATAAATCCTCCACCACAGAGTAATTCTAGGTGGCCCTTGCGTTTGGGTTGTGAGAAGCTTTTTTAAATGCACCCTTTGGAATGCGTGTCATTGTTTCTCCCAACATCTTCTCAATATGTAGAGGAAGAGATGGGAGATCATCTTCTTTACCCTTCTTAGAAGCGCTTGGTTTACTATAGTCGTGCGCTCTAGTTGATATGAAAGAATCACCCCTAACCATATATACGTTTGTGGATGGGGCATTGTTTGGAGGAAGGCAGGTTTCTTGGCTACCCCCTTCTGTGCTTGTAGAGGCTTGAGTTAGATTTTTCCCATGTTGAAAGGGATTATTCAACACTGCTTGTTGTTGTTGTGTGACAAACTTTTGAGCCTCTGGAAGTCGAGGACAAAGATGGGTCGGGTGGTCTTCCGCGCACAAGTTGCATGGATACCTCACCTTTTGTTTTTTCGTGTTGTGCCCTCTAGCATTATCAGTGGGTTTTTTTATCCCCCTTACCCTTCTTTCGTTGTTTTTTCTTCCCTTCAGGCTGCTGGGTGGCCTTTGGGTTAGTCGACTGCATGGTGTGTACTTGTGACGTTTGGGTAGGGGGAGCAGCCAAAGAAGTAGTTTGGCTGGTTGTTGTGTGTTGTATGGATAACTGTTGCAATTTTTTTGTCAATTTCTCAACGGGCTTGGTTTGTGCTGAACCAACAATACCATCGGCATGTGGTCTAGCTCTCTATCTAGTTTTATCCAGTATCGAACGTGGCACATCTGGCAAGATGTTGTATAATAAACTAGACTGAGAATAGATGAGCTCAAACTGTTGAGCCCTCATAATGGCATCTTCTTCGGAGAAAACTTTGTATGTCGCGACGTCTTTGGATAACTGTGGGACCAAATATTTAATGAACCACTCAAGCAGGAATGCTAGTGGGACTGGTACCTTGATTAAACTCTTCCGGCGTCTCCACTCTCAGATATGATCAGAGATATGGTCTGTTGTTGTCTGTTTGAAATTGGCGAGCAGCTCTATGCCAGCATCATATCTCACAGGTAACTGGAAATGGTTAAGGAAGGCCATTGCCAGTTCGCCAAAAGAAGAGTATCTTGAGCGATCGAGCTCGATGTACCATTTCGTGGCACTCCCAATAAGAGTACGTTGAAACAATCGCAACTGTACGTAGTCATATTTCAATGAGTTAGATGAGAACCAAAGATGAAAGGTAGTCACATGATCACCTGGATCTTCATTAGGCTTGGCCTCGAACTTTGGAATGTTTGAAGGCAACTTTGTCGGCATAGGAGGCCAACGTGGATCGTGACAAATAGGATCATTTAACAACCTTGTCAAATCTGGCAAGTGTAAAGTCGCCAGGAATGGTAGTTTGGGTTGTTGTTGATAACCTGGGAAAAAGGGTCCTGGAGTTTGACTGGCACCAGGTTGCCAGGAAAAGTTTGGCTGCTGGCTCGGATTTTGGTAGAAACCATGGCCTTGACCAGTGTAAGGATTTTGCATTTGTGGAGACATCATCGGTTGATTTCCCAAAAAGGACATAGAGTGTTGGGCATGCATTGTATTCGAAGGCATTTGGGAAGGATTACCCCATGCCGGTCCTGCGAGGAGAGGCATAGTAGTCTGTCCGGGGTTCCATTGACTGTGGAAAGAATTACCCCAGAATGACATTCTGGAGGAAGGAACAAATCCTTGTCCTGAATTCCAAGGTCCTGCTATGTGTGCCCCCTGTGCAAGAATAGTACCTTGCGCAGGAGTAAATTGTCCAAAAATGGGGTTGCCTCGAGTCGGGAAAGCGACTGACGAGAAAGTGTTGTTACCAAACGTTTCGTTCCAAGAAAACGGTGTCGAACCTACCGGCATACTGTGCGAAGGTGGTCCCTGACTCCCTACTCCAAATAAACTATTGTGTGTAGGTTGCCCGACGGATTGCTGATGCGGACCACCAAGCGAAGGGGACGAAGGAGGGATATGACCTCCTGTGTAAGGAAAAGAATTAAAAGGGACATGAGTGCCCCCAAGGTGACCTTGCAGAGGAGCGCTAGAGCTCCCTGCCCCCAGACCCAAAGTCTGTAAAGTGGAGTAGGTTAGTACAGGACTTGTACCCGAACTAGGCATACTGTATGAGAATGGACGGCTTGTCGCACTAGGTGTGAAGGGGGTTGTGGCCGCCTCCATAGATGGGTTCGATCCACTGTGCGATGTAGTTGTGACTGAGACCATGGTGGCTCAGACCGACGGCGGTAGGTTAGGAGATGACTCTCCTGTGGTGGCAACTATGGTGGGAATTGACGAATTCCCAGAAGGAGTAACAACATTTGTTTGCATTGCTGTGTGAGGCACTATCTGACGTTCCTGAAATTGGATTGGTACAATAAACGGTGCCAAGATATCAGTGGTTGGGGTTTCAACCGAGCCAAGAATGGTTTCTTCAAGGTCCAAAATGGTTGATTCCTTCAGGAATTTTTCAGGCACAAAGGTTTGTAACCTGGTCGCTTCAAAAGACCCTTGTTGGTCTAGCTTCTGCCTTAATGGTGGAGAGGGTAGCTCCAGTGTAACGAGCGGCAGACCAAGAAGCCTTCATGACTGGCAGAGCTCAGGATCCTCCACTGTGTGAGAAGATCCAAGACACGCTAAGGTATTCTAAATGTTCAAAAGTAACACACACTAAAAAGAAGCCTCTAAGAGATAAGACAAGCAATCACTAAACTATTTGGAATAACAGTTACAACAACCAACACTAGAGAAACTTACCGGTGCAAGTGAAAATCGAACATGGAAGCACCCTCCAGGTATACTCTGCAAAGCGTGGCCCGATGTCTATCCTAGGTACCTCGATATACCCCCGCAGTCACCTGTGTATGTCCCTAAAAAGATTGGCAACTAGGTTGCCAGCACGCGAACAATCGCCAGGCGGGTACAGTCGAAAGTCGGGTAGACCACAATGAGCAGGGTATCGAGCCCGAAACCTATCAAGGGTATCAATAGAAAATGGTTCGGAAGACAACTGAGGACCTCAAACGGATTCGAGACCTACGAAGCCCCGTGGCAAATGCAAACGATGAAATCCCAAAACAAGCCCTCTATATGTGTTCTCCACTACGATTGGTCCGGCTTTGGAGGGGTTATCTCTGCTACCTTTCCGCACGCGACCTCATGTTTATCCCCTTTGTTAGAGGGGGGTCCCGGATAACTTCCATGAAACTGGACTTAAACACTCCTTATCTCAGACTCTAATGTTTGGTTTTGAATGGCCTTGAAGAGTTTCCTCTACAACCTAATCCAAGGCCCTAGTCCTGAACTAGTTTGTGAACTCTACAAACATAAAAGTCTAGTAGATTTTAAAATTAGCATTGTTTTTATGGCTTTGTGTTACATCAAGGGGTATGAGGGTGAAACTGATGATGTGTAAAAGATGAAAGCAAAAAGAAATGAAAAAGTTGGAAACAAAAAACTTTTACTGAATGCAAAATTTCAACAACTTTTCACATAGAAAGATTTTTAATTTTTCTAAGATTTTGGACAACAAACTCAAAGGAATTTCACTCGACTACGAGCTACTTATGATCTAAGTGAACTGCAAAAACTTACGAAATAAAAACTTTTCCCTAGTTAATGATGCAGAAACACACTCTTCAACCAAAGAAGAAAATGAAAAGAGATTTTATTTTATTTTATTTAAGTGCTAGTAAAGCAAGAAAGGGAAAATACTGACAAGCAAAAAACCAAGAAAAACAATTCTGGCTTAAAGCGCAGATCGCAAAGAATCATATTAAAGAATCACACAATGGCAATTGTAAAAACAACGCCTCTCACGCTTGTCTAAAAACCATATTTTTTTTTTTATATATTTTTCTGTCAACGATTAACTGAGAAAAAGAAGGCTAAGGGTAAGATGAATCCTAAGCTACTAACTGTTCAAACATAGATTCAAACACCTGAGAGGAATACTTCTTATCAAAGGAGGGGATGACTGCCCCACCCTGAACAAAAAGTATCATGTACATGCACGCAACTATCACTTAAAAAACACGCGTGCAAACGCATGCTGAACAGAGACAGAGGGCGTGTACACGCGGGCTAACCTTGTACAGGCCGCGTGTATATCTAAACTCTAAGAAAAAATATGAAAATAGACAGACCAGACCAGGAAGAGGCCTCTGGTATTGATAACCAGGATCCCTTGAAGGCTTGGATACTCTTTCTAAAAGAAAGACAAATATTGCAAGGAAAAACAATAAGGCAAAAAAAAATATGAGATAGGACCGTTAGCAAACAAGACTCAGAAAGAATTCCAGAAAACCCCCTGAGAATGTGTGATTCTGACAGGGAAGAGGAGGACTACCTCTAAGGTTCTATGAACTCCTACACGCTACTGCTATCTCTACAACTAGCGTTCACACGCGAGCTGTAAGAGGATAGGGCGCGGGTACACGCGTTTAGGCCTTATGCAGGCCGTGTGTACCTCTGTGTGTCCCAAAAAAATAGTCAAGCAAAAGTCAGGGAAAGCTGGTATAGAAAACCAGACTCCCTGCTAGCTCAGACCTTACAGAAATGAAAGAAAAAGACAGGCAAAGAAAAAACAGAAAACCTAGTCTTTAAACTACCCAAAAACTTAAACAAAAATTCCAGGAACCCTAAAGAGTATTCTCTCCAGTATGGTCGCCAATTCTGTTGTTGGGAAAAACACCCTACGGACTAGCAAAATAGAGTTCAAACTTTGCATGTAGATTTGACCGAATAGAAACTACCTTCTACCTACATCCCTAGATTTAAATCCCCTTTTCTCAGTAAATGCATGGAAAGGATCACCTACCTTATTACCGACGTTCGATGTTGATCCTTCGTTGTGCTTGATTACTTGTTTGCGCTGCTCCTTCCAAAGATGACCTGCACTCAAGACAAACAACAACTATGCATGCATGCTACTTCTATACTCAAGGGTTAGAAATCAAACATAAACTAATCAAACCATAGACAGTTCATAAATTGGGACGAGAAAAGCATTATTTTTATTACTTAAAGTGAGTCAACTTACAAAAGTTGATACTGGCCACCACTCCTTGAACCTGATCCTGGGCTCCTCTTCTTCTGTCCTTCAACTGCTTTGCGTTAAATCTCCTTTGGCATGAGGAAAGGCTAAATGGTTGGGACAATGGAATACGTAAATGGGCAAAGTTTCTTCGCTATATTTTTTCCTCCTCCAAATGGTACCCCTACCCCTTCTTTTATAGGCTAGAAAGATCTAGGGTTTTGGACGAACCCTCGGCCATGCATGGCCGGGAGTTTCAGTTAACTCACCCATAGCTTTTTGTTCCGTCGAAAACTTTCCTTTTTTCGTGCTTTTGTAGGTACATGCGGGATGTTGTGAGTCAGCCAGCGTGTACGCGCGTGCAGTAATGGGTTAGGGCGTGTGGGCCTTTACACAAGAGGATTTTCAAAGAGTTGTTTAGCAGAGTTTTGGCAAAGAAGGGAAATGAGTTGGCCTGATGCCAGGTAAGCATATGTGGTGCAATTTAGGGTTATAACAATTGGTGAACCAAGGGAGAAAAAAAAAAAAGAAACACTAGCAGTAAATTTATTTAATCATGGAGGTTCCCATATTGGAGAGAATATAGAAGCAATACTAGCGAGTAAGATCATAAAATAAGGGTTGGGACTACCTAAGTTTGACCGAGTTAGACATAAATAATACATGCTCTAGGCCATCAAAACCCTTGATAACACATTAGTGGGCTAGAGAGAAGTGAAGGAAAAAGGAGAAAGCATCAACAGATCATACTATAAGGATAATTTATAGGCCAAGTAGGTAAATATCGAGTGTGAGAAACACCTAAATATGGTTATCATGGGAGACTATTGGGATTAGGAAACCATTACAAAGCTAGTCTAGCCACTGCGTGTATATGAATACCTATTCCCAAAGGATTTGTCAAAGATTAAGGGCATGACACGATGAATTTGGGAGAAGAAAATTGAGCTCAATCTTGAAACAAAGATGGTGAAAAAGAAAGCATACCAAATTAAGATGAAATATAAGGAGAAAATGAAGCAAGAGATAAAAAAAACACAAGAAGTAGGACATATATTTCTTGTAGAAGAATCAAAATGGATTAGATTGATGGTGATTTAGAACAAAAATACAGGAGGGATAAGGATTTATGTTGACTTCTGCTCATTGAACATTACTTGCATTCATGACCCATTCCCTATGTCATTTACAAAGAATACTTTGGAGAATGTAGTAGGGAGGGAAACATAGTCATTCGTAGATAGATTTTTTGGATACAATTAAGTGTGCATTGTAGAAGACAATATGAATACCACTTTAAAAATATAATGGGGATGATTTTCATATAATATAATGCCTTTCAAACTAAAGAATATGCTTATCATCTTCTCAATGATTGTATTTGCTTCCTTTAAGGAATATATACCTAATTGTTTAGAAGTATACTTGGAAGACTTGACAATTTATAGTGTACTTAAAGAACACATCTAGGTATTATGTGTTATGCTAGAATTATGTAGACAATCCACAATTTTCATGGAATCTAAAGAATTTTATCTTTTGCACACCTTACAAATCTTTGGTGGGCCACATGGTATATAAGGATGGGACATGGTGGACCACATAAAGATTGATATCATATATGATATGTTAGAAAAAACCAAAGTGAAAACACTACATGCAATGTTGGAACACATACATTCAAGTGAACCTGATGGTTAATTCACTTGAGAATACATTATAATAAGTACACGTCCATATAATTCACAAAGGATAAACTAATTATTATTGATTATTAACTGATATAATTAACGTGTATATAAATATACATATTAGGTGATAAGTCATGTCCTTTGGAAAACGGCATGATTTATTATTATGAAAAGATTAACATAATATTGGCCTACGTGAATTCTATTACAACAAACATTTATGCATTATTACATAGTGGTAATATACCCTAGGTATATTACAAGTCCTCCCTCCTTAAAATATGATTTGTCCTCAAAGCACGAGTAGATAACACTTATTTTGATAGAATAATACATATAAATTCTATAACCTTTGGCCATTTGATAAGGTTGAGGACATGAGCCAATATGAATTATGAATCCTTGAACATATTGTTGCATCAAAAAAAGATCAATACAACCTAAATGGACTCTTTCTAGAACTTTTTGATCTTAAGAGTTTGGATTCGATCTTATTTGTTGTTGACTTCAATATGTATTGAGTTTTGGATGCTTTTATATGTAAGAACAACATTGGCATTGGTATGTTAATTCTTGTGTGCTACATTTTCTGTTATTAGGGTGTCAATATGGTACCTTGATAAGTTGATCATTCTTAATCTATAGTTTAATTTTTTCATGATATACTTTATTTGTCATGTTGATATTTGACATTTTTGTATTCATTGGTGCATCAAAAACTTCATCAATGGTGGTTGATGGAACATCAACCATCATTGAATCTATAGGTGTTTGTAACACCCCTTTAAGTGTTAACTTCTCAAGTTACATAATTGTGCAAGGTGCACAATTAAGACAAAGTTTTGAGTGTAAAATTACATAGGTTGTGCAAGTTGCATCAACGTTACATAAGACATTTTTAAACAACATACTTAACATATTGTTCCATTTATTGGAATTATACTAATTATAGTTATTAATGTAACTTTGGATTTCATACATCATAGAATTGGAACTACAACCTAATCATGATATCCACTTACATAACCACTTTAAACCATTGTCGCATTAGGTAAAATTAGTATCCTCACTTATCACTAGTACATTGGGCCCATATTCTAGCAATTTAGTGATGCAGGTTCATTGCCAAAATGTCACAAGTACGATGAAGCCTAAAACCCACTTTTCATCATGTCACGCCTATCGCAAGTGCAATGAACTATGGTTTTATCTTGCATGCGACATGCCACTCTTTTGTTGCAAGAGAAACAAAAAATTCCATCATACCATTGACCGTCGTTCATAACAAATCTAGCTTGTTTTCCTCATTAATGCCTCGTAAGAGTGACTAACCTATGAAAAACATGGATCACAATCGGCCAATGTCCATGGCCATTTTCATTGTAGGTTCATCATGCAATCGACAAATCTTTGTTGCAAGCTCGTTGGAAGAATGAAACACTTACGATGAATTTGGAGCACAATCGACCACTATCCAAAGTCATTGTCATCATAAGATCGACTTGCCTTCATCATATGATCGACTATGTGTCATCGGAATATCAACTAGGCTTCATCGTAAGATCAACTACACTTAGTCATAATATCAAATAGGATTTGTCATGGGATCAACAATGTACCGATGAAATCATTGTGATTCTGGCAGTGGTTGGGTTGGATGGATAATGTTCTGTTAGTTGTACGATCGATGAATTCCTTTGTTGAATTTTTGATGAAGGGTTCATTATTTAAAAAATAATAATTGGGATCATGTTGAGCTAGGAATTTCACAGGTCCTAGGTCCACTAAGTAAGCTAAGATGAGTTGGGATTGTGCTATAGCTCTGATACCAATGGTATGATATTTGTAGAATTGAAGAGTAGAAGATAGACAATGTGTCTCAAAAAAAGAAAGTACTTCACATTAAACATTCAAAAATGGGCTTACCACTTAACCATCATGTTAACTAAGGTTTGTGTAACTCACAAAAATTATCATTAACTAACTTAAAGAAGATACACTTGAATAAGATGCTAATTACCTCAACCAAATACCATATAATTAGAAGTGGATCTATTAGATTGTTGTTGGTAGCATCCTATGTGAAATTTCATGTAGCATTTATGATCATAATAGTGAAGTTGTTGACTTTGTTTGGATGGAACAATATGGAAGTAGTTTTCTCTAAAACTATTGAAGAATGAACTCAAATGGAGAGACATTAAGCCTCATCCTTGGAACACACATAAAAAGGATGATGGATAGAATATGATCCATTTCACTGGTGGAATAGAAGAGTCAATATACTTTTCTCACCATTATTCTAGCACTAATATTCCACCATCCCATTGTCCAAAGCACTCGGGATAGGAAGATGAATTTATAAACGGATAATTGAAGAAGCATTCCACCTTTGGAGGATTAATCACCATGGACAAGGCTAAGGAGAGTCATATATCCCTTGCTTTGGCTGATGACTTTGTCCAAAATTTTTAATGTTATGGTTAACCATGTGTTTCTATGAACTTTGAAAAGGATTGATCTAAATGTCATTCTATCCAAGATGAGTATGTCTATTTCCTAACAAGTTTAGAAGCATCTTCCAAGAGATATCACTACTCACAATGACGCTTAACTTAGTCATACTTTTTCTTGTGAAATTCCTCTCCAAATTTATCCTTGGGTAAAGTATGTATGTGCCCAGACCCTATAATTAGGAAAAACATTACTACTATATATCAGTTAGATCAATAATGTGGCAATATTGAACCATAATCATGTGATCCAAAGGGCATTGTAGATTGATAGCTTGATGTGGAAGCCTATAATAGTCAACACTATTTTCAATCCTATCTTAACAGTGTGGCTATTATACTTTTCACATTATTTTAATGTCAGATCCAATCTTCTTCTCCTAGATAGTAGTGAAAATGTATATTGTTGAACCTGATTATGAAGTTCAAGAGTTTCTTATAGTATTTATATGGAGGTTTGTAGCAATCATCAAGGTTCCAAATGGTTGAATATTTAATGGAGCTATTTTGTTCAAGCATGTAATTGAAGGCCTTTTCTATTCATTCTATTTTAGAGGCAGAGTATAATATTGACGATGCTTTCAAAGGGTTGCAAGGAATACCCATATTATAATCCTTCTCCAAATTGTTATAAATAAGGTCCCTAAAACTAAATGCTTGAAATTAGAAAGGAGGCTGATATGGATTAATTGTTTCAAATTTTATGAAGAGGGCCAACTAACTCCAAGAAAAAGGGTGATACCAAGTTATTCCATGCAAAAGGATAGGGTCGAACTATCTCTAATAAATTTTGGGGCCAAATCAAGTTAGTTTATGATCACATCACATATTTCTATAGTTATTTGGGGTGTACTTTTTATGGTTGAGGTAGATTTTTTGAGGTCATAAGATACTAATACATAGCATTGGGGTTTCCATATTTTAAAATGCACCATCTATATTCCATTCATTGAGATTAGAGGGTTCTCTTTATACTTGTACCATCCTATGTTGCTCAGTGAAATACCAGTAATAGGAAGGTTCATTTCTTGGAATTTAAGGCATTACAGACTGATGCAATCACCTTTACATTTATAGGTTGATCTAAAAACAATGCTGAAATGATACGAAAACATAAAGAATCAGAGATAAACATACTTTTCCTGATTGATTAAGGTCTAGTTTTATTTTTGGTAATCTATTAGGGAAACCTTGCTTATGGTTATGAAGATCCGCTCCATATTTAATGAAAAAAACTCCTTTAAGCTGGAGTTTATTACCCTTTTGAGGAGAGGTTCCACTTGGGGGATTCATTGGCACATAATTATAGGTTCTTCCAATTTTAAATGACTATTGTAACAACATATATGACCATTTTTGCACATATCCCCATCATAGATCCATATTGTGTGGAATGTAGATTTTAACCTTGTAGAATATTTACTGCAAACATATTTTCAGAAAAAGAACAGAAAAGATACAATGGAAAATACAAACATTACACAAAGATTTTTCCCCTAGAAACCTAAACTGAGAAAACCAACATATTCTATATTCATTCATAGTGTTACATTGTTTACAATACAATATACATATAGGAGCCAACAACATCCAAAACCCTAACCCAATGAAATGGATTAGTCAAAAACATTAATTCCTTAACTAGAAATATAAAACCATCGGAAAAAACCATGTTCCGAAAAACCACCCAACAATGGACATGAAAATCGAGTCAATACGAAAAACAAGGAAAAAATGCGACACGTTTCCCGAGGTAAACAAAATTTCTCGGGGGCGAGATAAAACATAACAATGGATGTATGCAAAGCATATGTACACTGCTTGACCATATCTTCTTTAGCTGTTACAATTTTTTTTATAAGTTATTAAGAATGCGGGTAAAACATTGGCTAAAATATTTTATTCGTTTCTTCTTATCCATTTTAATGGCCATTAATTCCTTCAAGAGTGTAGTAGGGGTTGATTCATCACCAAACCTGCCAATGAATACTTTTTCAAAGTCATCCCAACTCCTGATAGATCCCACAAGTAAGTTAAAATATTGTGTATGTTATCGAACAAATCAGTAAGTGCGGACACAAACTAATCCCCCTAATTTCATCCTAAAACTAGAACAAAACAAGACAATATACTAAAATTTCCTTAAATTTCAGATATCAAATAAGAAGAGGATCCAAAACATACCTTTTAAATGTTGTAGACCTGACCTTTCCAATGTGATACTAGCTCCATCGTAAGGCTTATGGATAAGTATCTAGAAAGAAACACAAGCCAACGAAGACAAGAATAACAAAGTCTATTCGATATGAAACTATGTACGTGATCAAGGAATCATACAATATGGAAAAGAAACGTTCATATAGGAAAGAAAAGTATATATGTATTAAATAATGTGGAAGAAAGATACAACCAAATGCCTTGATGTTGTTAGGTTCCTTCCAATAGTTCCTTTCTTCTCACACACTTCTTCTCCATGGATTTTGAGACTAAGATTTGAAAGTCACTCACAATATCAACTTGGCAAAGTGAAACTCAAAGCCAACTAGCCATTCCAAAAACTCCAAAAGCTAACCTTCCCCATGAGAACTCCCCTCCTTTTATAAACTGAAAAGGATAGGGTGAGGAGGTTAGGATGATCCCAAGAGATTAGGGGGGTGACTCAGATCCAAAACGATCGGAAGCCAACTCACCCTCAAAACTTATGTTCTAGAAGCATCTAGAAGATTCTCTTTTTTCTTCGTATGGAAAATCGTCGCACCCTTAACACTGAAAAAATTGTGATGACGTCACAGGATACTGTGGGCATCCTGTGACGATCCTAGATCGTCACACCCTTAACATTGAGAAAGGTGCGACGCTCTCTCTTCATAAGGTTTTTACAAGGGAAAATATAATTTCATCTCTCTGGGAAAATTCATCTTCAGTCTTCTTCAAGGATTAAGGAAATTGATCCTTCTAAACACAAAGGATAGATTTACATCATTAATGGTCATAGGAGTGAAGAAAATAATGTGTAACAGTGAGCCCCCCAAAGTATGAAGTTAGAACAGAGTGATAGTTGAAATACTTTGTCGAGTGTGTGTTGGGAACAAGGAACACATCGGTCGAAAACCTGGAAAAAAACAAGGAAATACAATACAATAATATATCATCACTGAGGCAGGCATTTCCATACTCGGAATATGAATGAATCAAGATTCAAAGCATAAATGTCGACATACAAAGATCCATGTCAAGTAAGACATGTCATAGCCACCAAACATACACTGTGGATCAATGCCAATATGACTCAAATATGAACATAGACACCAAAAATACACTGTGGATCTATGTGTTAAAGACTCAAATTTGAACATATCCACGAGACATAAACAATGGATCTATGCAACAATACAATATGAATATACTCCAATGCAACCTGAATCTGTCAGAAAAGATTCACCATCTTCATCTCCACCACTCTATAGTATGAATCTAACCATGCAAATACATGTGCCAAAGTCGAACATGGTAGAAACCACTTGATTATCGGTCATTAATGAATATCAATAACAAGTGCGAAGTAAATCAACATTAATGTCAATGACTCCTAAGGTACACCAGTACAATCCAACGAATGTGAATTAATGAGTTGAGGTCGAACACTTAACGGAATATCCCGATCGAGGGTCAATGATGAAAACCCACAGTTGAAAGTGAGGAAACCTACCATTGAGGCATGCAAGTTCCAAGGTACCAATTATTTCTAAGTCTGATTCCTAGATAATGAGTTGAATTCGACAGGAAAAGACTCGTCATAGGAAGGAATTAATGTATCCTCCATCAATAACATGAAACGGGTAAAAATATTTGAAGTAGATCAAAGTAACAAGGGATGGCCGATGCAATAGAAGGCTTTCTGGGTTAAACTTCTCTTTGAACATATTGACGACACAACAATTGTCTTGGAAACACTAACTAAACAACATGGATCACATACCAAAATGTAATCTTATAAAGGAGTATGATCAAGAGACAAGCGGATTTTCCAACCTAGACACAAAGTGAGTGAAAGGGTGTCATGTTCAAAGGTGACTCTTCCATAGAATACATGTTTAGATACTTTTCTTTCCCAATTCCCCCCCCACCATTTCTGGCGAGTACCTCTTTATTTTTACACAATCTTGAGGAGGATAACATATGATTGAATTGTAATCTCATCCTTCATATGAGTCCCTTAGAGTATGTTTAATGAACCCTAGGAATGAGTGGTTCAGTCCCATATGGGCCTTTCGATGTTTGTTTTATGAGTCCAAAGAAAGTAAACTCGGTGGTTTTCATATTTAGAGAGTCTGAAAAACACTTAAAGGAAACTCCAAAATGTCATTTTTCATAAAATAGTCTAGTGAGACCGAAAAAGAGATAATCTACCGCTCATCAGACGTTTCCTTCGAATACTTTAATGAGTGTGAAAAGAACAAGATCGCTCGACAATATTTTCATGTTTAGAGAGTTTGAAAAGAGATTAAAGGGAACTCCAGTGAGTTCCTCTTTTGTATAACCTTTACAAGTCTGAAAAAGTGATAAAAGTTTACTCGGTTACATTCTCAGGTATTTGCGAGCACAAGAAAGAACGAAGACTGGGCTCAGGATTGTTTTCATTTTTACGCAAGATTAAAACAAAACAAAACTATGCTTGGGATAGATTTTATTTTTACACAACATTAAAACTAAACAAAACTATGCTTGGACCTGTTTCATTTTTACACAAGCTCAAAACAGAGGAAACTACGCTTGAGGTAGGTGGTTTCATTTTTACACAAGCTTGAACTAGAGAAAACTATGCTTGTGACTTCCCAACGCACAATCCAGGGATGGTTGGTACTTAGCCCCCAGCTTAAGAAGCTAGCGGCTTAACTTCAACATGAAGTCCAGAGGCTGTAAGCATTTCCACCCAAGCTTCATTTCATCCAAAAGCACGGGCAAAGGAAAGGAAGATTCAAATACTATATGTAACAAAGTACTTGACTTAATTGAATAGGGGGAAAATCTATTTCATTTTTTAATGAGCTTGACACAGGAACAAGAACTATGCTCGCGAATCGAGGTTCAATCCCCAGACCTCTATTTCATTTTTTAACGATCTTGACACAGAAACAAGAACTATGCTCATAAGATCTATTTCATTTTTTAAAGAGGTTGCTACAGAGACGCGAAAACTATCCTAATTAGTTGGTTTCATTTTTTAATGAGCTTGAAATCATAAAACCATGCTCAAAAATCTCTTCTTGATCACGGCTTTCAAGAGTACAATGCTCCGGAAGGAAACCATGCCATGGGACAAAACTCGGTCATGGCTTCCAAGAGATCTTCACTTGATGGAATAAACACACTTTGGAAGGAACACATGTCGAGCACCACGATAGGGGTAAGGAGGTCAGGCTCCAATATCCCTACCAAAGAGATCAACATGTCAACTACTGGATCTAAGTCATAAGAGATTGAGCTGACAGTGAGAGGCTCATATGCATCGGTTGCTAAAAGAATGGGAGACAACACCACATATTGACCTATGGTGGGGGAGATACCATCTGCATATAATAACCATTTAGGGAGGTCGTTGGGTTGATAATCAAATAAGGACCAACAAAGGAGAGTTGATCAATAGTCACAATTCTTCCATCGTGAGGGAACAATATCACACGAAAAAGAGTGGACACAATAACTTTCATGGTGTAGACATAATATCGCTCAAGGATTAAATAGAAATCCAAGGGATCTTGGACTACCATGATGTCAATAAAGACAGTTTTCCCTCCCAAAGTTACGGGAAACTAAGGAAGGGTCCCTAAAGATTGACTGGTTCTTCTGTTAAAAGATAATAGATTATGCGTAACTAGCACAAGCTAAGGACAACCCAAAGCTTGCCAAGCAATAGAGGACGAAATACTAACGGACACACCTTCATCTATTAGTGTCTAAGGAACTTTCCAACCACAAACTTGTACTGTAATATTGAAAGGAATGTGAGAGGGAAGACGAAGTCCATTTATCACACCCGAATAAAAAAGGATTGACTTATTACTTGGAGGGGGTTCCACGGGAGAAGGAGGAATGCTCCCTAGCACATTAGAATTTGTATCAACAAGAAAAACATGGAAAGTATCGGGTTTACTCTCTAGCGGGAGAGTAGGATCAACTAATGACAGAATCAGATTGACCACTTGGGTTGCATTCTCCAAGGGGATAATGGGGTCAACGGATGGAAATGGATTGAATGCTTGGGTGAAACTCTCTAATGGGAGAGTAGGATCGACCGAATATGGGATATGATCGATCACTTTGTCAACTGGTTCAATTAAGGACGTGACCAAATTGACTACCTGATCAACCAGACTAACCGACGAAGGAACCAGATTGATCATTCCATCAACTAGAGGTGGGTTGAGATTAAGTTTGCGATAAGTAGCTGAAAGTTGAGGTTGGGAAACAGTCATGTCTTCCAATAATTTCGAGGCTTCGTCCATACGATGGCAAAGGTGAGTTTGATGACTCCCTCTGCATAACATACATGGGAACTTGACTCTACTTTTCTTCTTCCCAATGGTATCTTGACTAGTTGCCGGGAGGTCATCAACATGTTGTTCAGAGGTTGATGACATGGGATGGCGAGGGTATGTAGACCATGCTTATATAACTTTGGATAGACCAGGAAAAACCTTAAGAAGATGGATACCCTTACAAAGCTTGCAAGGGTAATTGGGCTTACAGGTTGTTTGGGTGATCTTGGCATCATCAACACTCTCAACATGGTTATCAGTGACTGGTGGTTTTACAACATGCCTCGTAGTGGTTGGAAGTTTGGACCTTTACTTATTTTTCTTCTTCTTAATATTCCTTTTCTTCTTCTTCTTCTTCTTGTCCACCGAGTTACTAGCTTCAGATCTTTCACTCAACGAGGAAGATGAAATGGAAGGAGACCTTACATGTGAATAAGGCGAAGAAGGTGAAGAATGAACACGAGGTTGATGTTCTTGGGGGGAAGTGCTTACAATTGAATCACTTGCTGCATTCAGTATTATCGGAGTGGGAAACAACCATACCAACAATCCAATTATGAGACCTGGAAGGATCAAAGTAGCGATCTAAAGAGGACCAATGTTTGCATAAGAAGGAAAAACAAAAGGTTCCCCTGACAAATGGCTTCCTTCATTGGTCATTCTGGGAACTGATGCCATTAAACACAGCTCCAACCTAGAGTCTTCTAGGGAAAACAAATAACACACGCTAAAAATCTAGGAAGCAAACAAGAAAACAAAACCTTCTTATAATGAATGCACTAGTTGGTGATGAAATACAATGTTGCGGGAACAATCTAAGAAGGGGCTGAGATAGAGCGGGTGGAAAAGTTATGTTGATGACCTGCTTAACAAACTTACGCTTTGGTGCAAGCTCCCACACATAATCATGGGTATACCCTCCAAGTATCCCGAGTGAGTTTGGCCAATGTTGATTCCAGGTACCATGAAGACTTGCCCCTCCACAGTCAACAATCTGATACACGTGCAAGGGAAGGGTATCTAAGCCTGAAATCGACTCGAGAAGGTCCCCATAGGATTTTCTTCTCAAGTGACCCCCAATAATACGTGAAATCTCTACACTAAGACCAACAAAGCAGGGTGAGTAACTCTACCGGCCCTAATGCGACCTCATGATTGACCCTTGTGTGAAAAGGGTTTCCCAAGAAAAAATGTAATAAGAGGATTTCACTGCTCCCTAACTCAAGATTCTATGTTTGTTTACAACTTTAGAAAGTTATCTTTCACACCTATTCCAAAGCCTTACAACTAATCTAATGTAGGTTTTCTACTAGAAAATATAAAAATGTCTAATCAATTTTTATAAGTGCTTTATTTTAAGGTCATTGTTACTCAAGAGGAAAATCACGTGGACTAAATGGTGTTTTGACTGACTCTAAACAATGCAAAGAAATGAGAATGAAAATATTTCACTTCGATGAAAGATATATTGCAAGAAGGAGAAAACGTTTATCATTCCCAGATGCAAAATTTCCCAAAATTCTATTAAACTCATCAATATCAAGAACTTTAAGAAATGAGCTAAAGAGACTATACAAAAATACACGATCCAAGACCAAAAATGCCAAAAACCATGCAATTTCACTACTTCAAATGCAAACATGCCCCCAATCTAAAACTTTTCTTTTAAAATGAACTATTATGAAAAAGAAATGTTCTTGCACTAAACAATTCTATAGAAAAAACAATGCTTTGTAACCGAAAGACACTCAAAGCAAGAGATCAAATAATTCAAAAGAAAACAAGCTAAAACAAAGAAAAGAATGGCCAAAAGAAGATTCAAAGCTATCAAGCAGACTGTAATTAGACCCAACAAATCACCCCAAAACCATATCTAAGATTTGGGCATGAAAAACCATCCAAAATTATTTTTTCACACAATCGTCGCAGGCTGTCAGACTAAAACAGTGGGATGATCTTTGATCGTTGCAGGCCAAAGAATAGTATAGTGCAACAATGTTGCACTGTGTTCTCAAGGAAGGGTGCATTGATCTTAAATCGTCACATTGTCCCTCAAAGCAGTGTTGATACTGGGAGGGGGTGAATCAATATCAAGTACAATTTAAAACATTTTTCAACTTATACTTAAACCATTCAATTATATCCAATGAGCAATGAACAATAGTATAATAGTTACACCAATACACCACAATACACCATCATGCACAATATATGAGAAATAATCAATAGTTATTGTTCAAGGGAAGTAATGACTTCCAAAGGTAGCTACAACTTCCAAATGTAAAGGGAGGGATAAACCTCCAAGAGGAAGATACGATCCTCCAATATCAAGAGAGGGTTTAAATCTCCATCCTTTCCCCTTCCTTCCACCCAAGAATATATGAGAGAAAATAAAACTTTACATTAAATCATCACCATCAACCAACCATCACATAGAACCTGATAATGCTTCCTGAGACTTCTTCAAATTCTTCAATTCTTCAATTCTTGGAATACTTTGATCCTATAGATAATATTACTCAATTTATTCTCTGAAAATTCTCCCAGTTTCACTCCTTGAATCCTCCCCAAAAAGGAGTTATAGAGAGAATGGTAGACCTTGTTCAATTCTGGTTTATTCAGGAGAGAGAACTTGTACAGAATGCCCCAAGCTCAATATTTAACATCAGATTCTAAAACTCGAACATACAAAACTAGAGTCCATACTATTTCCAATGAAAGTGTTCTCACTTCATTTGGATTCTCTATGAATAAATTATGCCTATTTTACCCGGAACACCTGTTTATTGACTAGCTTCAAGACTAGTCAAAAACCCTATCTTCCACAGAGTGTATCTCCAAATCTATAGTGAATAAAGAGCTGAATTTTTTACCATAGGTACCTTGATATGTCTTGTCAATACCATATCAATTTCACCTTCTGAATCATTCTAGAAAAAAAATTATTGCGAAAATGGTAAGATGGCCTGTAAATAACATACCTTAGAACACATCACCAAAATACTTCATCCTCCCTTGAAATCCAACCTTCTTTACTTTTGATTTCCTTTGAAATTCGACTTATATATGAAATGAATGTATAATGATATGTATTTATACCATTTATGTCACTTTCTTTCAACATTAGGGTCGACCTGGCACTTTCTTATTTTGTAATTCTTTTCTTTAATTGTCTTCAGGGCCGACTTGTATTTCCTTCTTCAATTCACTTTGTCATCTTCAAAAATTCATTTCTCCTCAACCATGAGGATCCACATGACATGCCACATACCACCGGAAACAATATGATGTATATTATCCACCCATGGGTGTTGTATCTACATGTGCATTTTCCTTCATGTGCAAATACCATATCAATCTTGTGGTCCAAAACCAATGACTAGGGTTGACATCAATGACAACAACCAATCTTCCAACAATCTCCCCCTTTGTCATTGATGACAACACTCATGCCCCCCCTATCATCATGATCCCAATTTATCTCCCCATTTTACATCAATGGAAAATGGTAGGGCTTCTCCCCCTGAGTTTAATGGCAAAAGGTAACTCTCTTCATTGGGGCTGCTCCCCCTGAACATGTGGCACTCAATAATACTTCATCCTTATTTTTGGTCTTTGGGACTTTTTCTTCCTTGGAATCATTTTGTGTGGCTTCTGGATTCTCTCTCTTCTTCATGTCTAGGATGTATATGTTGTTCATTCTTTTAGTTGCAGTTGCAACCAATCTTCCTGAGTTATTTTCTTTGATTTTACATTTTCGGGATTCAAACGTAAGAGTGTATCCTTGATCACATATTTTGCTGACACTGAAGAGATTATGCTTCAGATATTCAACCAATAGGAATTTTCCTGCTTTTACATTTTCACTTCCAAGATTTATAGTTCCTTTTCCAAGTATTTTGGTAGATGAGTCATCTCCAAATGCAACATTTCCACCCTTTTTCTTCAAGCTGACAAATTTGCTTTGATCTCCGGTTATATGAGATGAGCACTCACTGTCTATGAACCATTCATCTTCTTCTTTTCATTCTTTAGCGACCAATGTTATTTGACAGTTTTCATTTTGTGGAATTTATTTCCTTTTCCATTTTGTAGTTGGTATACATACATTTGGCATACGATTATCTTCCTTCATATCTCTGCAATCTCGTGCTTTGTGACCAAGATTATTGCACTTGTAACATACAATATTTTGATCCATTAATGGGTCAAATGGATTATAATTTTTGTTGACAGGTCTACGAACATTTCCATATCTACTATTTTCACCATTCATGCAGTTTGCATAGTTATTCCTTTCATTGATTCTACAATTGATTGCCTTGTGTCCAAAATTTCCACAAGTATAACAATGTCCAAGAAATAAATTTTGATACCTGGGAGTAAGTGATCTTCTTTGTGGTGTGGTCCATCTGGGTTCACGATCTATTCTTTTGTAGTTTCCTTCATAATGATTGCTTTCATACCTGATGGGAGAGGATCTTCTTGATGTCTCATTCCTTATGAATTCTAGTCTTCTATCTTGTTGTTCAACTTGTTCTGGTGTGTTGGTTTCATCATTTTCATCTTCCTTCTCTTGTTTTGTTGTCTTTAAACTGTCATTGTATCCTAGTCATGTCTTTTCATCTGGAGATCTATGACTACTAAGTATCTCATCTAATTTTTCAGCTTTTTTTTCGAACTTCTTCAACTTTTCTATTGTCAATAGTAGCTCCCCTTTTGTGTGATCCAATTCTTCTTTCAATTTCTCATAATCTTCTAATTGTTCCTTCAAGCTATCAATGGCCTTTTCAAGCTTGTAATTCTCTTATTCACAACTACTCAATTCACCTTTTAGTATTATGTTTGTGTTTCTAAGCTTTCTATTTTCAATTTCAACATGCTTCAACTTTTCAATATTCTCATCTTCTTCTTCACTCTCTGCATTGTCTTTGTATCCCCAAAAAGAATCAAGGTTGGTTTCTTCATCTAAATCTTCTTCAGAAATGATTTCTTCTTCTTTGGAATTATTGTGATCATCATCTTGTGTTTCTTGGGTTATGAAGAGGACTTATCCTCCATCATTATCTTCTTCATCACTCTCATCTGAGGATATTTCATCATCCTTGGAGTAGAAGCTCTTTTTATTGTTGAGAATTCTCTTTTTATAGTAGCAGTTTTCAACAATATGTCCTATTCTACCACAGTTAAAGATTTTGACAGGAGACTTACCTTATATCTTTGTTGGCACAGGGACAGACCCAGGGTTCAACGCTACAACAATGCACCAACAAAACCCTAACTACCGACCCTTTCGGCAACACCTGCGAAGCAGATGAAGTCTCACCCGAGGTAGAGGCAAGGGTGGTTGCAGGACTCATGTGTTTGCAACCTTAGCTGGGAAACATATATGTGATTATAACACTAAATAGAGAACTTAGATGTTAACATTCATCAATACTTGACCAATATCTACTTCACAGATAAAACAAAACATCACAACATTCACCCAGATCTGATGTATATCAACACTTTATCATAAACATGTAGATCAGATCTAGCAGATGAAGCACTAAGCACATTCATAGAGGTCAGATCTAACATTCTTATACATCATTAGCAGAAAGCATAAGCAAATTTGTCTATCTCTATCAAAGCACTTAGCTAGAGAATACATAAACACATCATGAAAAAGCACAAATCAAGACAACACAGTATTTACGTGGTTCACCCCCACCCTGGGCTACATCCACCAACTCTTCTTCTTTATTGTCTTCAGTCAATCTCTTACAAGCACAGAGCCACCAAAATCCTACTCTGCCTAGGACAGGAGATCTACGCACCTCGCTAGATCCTCTCTCCTTGCGTTATAGCACAAAGCCTTCCACAGTCTGTTAGAACCACTTGCACTTAGCTCTACAAGTCTCTACGAGTTATGCATAAATAACTTACAAACCATGATGGCACTTAGCACTTAGCTTATCGGCTTTTTATCACATAGATACCTCTCTTTCTTATATTTCCTAGACATCTATTTATACTTTACAAAATATGCCTAAACATGGGTAAACCCATGGGCCGACATCCCATTCCCATTACATAATCCCATAACCCAAAAAGGGGTCAAGATCCCACGATCTCCGCTTCATATTGCGCTCTGTCTTCGACAGGTTTTCGAAGTCCCAAAATAGGTCAAACTTGATCAATATCCCTCAAAATTTGGTCAAGGGGCAACAGGCCCCCAACACTCACCTGTGACTCATCCCAAGTCACTCTGGTATGATCAGTTATGCTTCGAAATCATTGAGCTTGGATCTAGCTGCTTGGACTTGCTGCTGTGCTATAGCTTCCTGTTCAATGAACTCCTGGATGAGTGCGCCATTCACGGGTCCTTCTAGGTGTTGTTCTGCTACAGTGACAACCTACTTTAACTCTGCTCCTCTGCCTTCTACTTCTGTAAACAACTGATAGGCATTATCTTGCACAGGTTGGAGTTTCTAAGTTATCTCCATAACTCTGCTCTGGATAGTATGGATCTGTTGTTGGGTAGTGCACTGCTCTTGAGATCGTTTCATTCTTTCTACGACTGACAGGGCCTTCAACTTCGCTTGTAGTGTATCGGCTTGCTGCTTCACAACCTGGAGTTTTGAATCTAGTGCCTTTAGTTATGGATTGTTAGCAAGTTGTTCATATGTCAGGGAACTATGGGTGCTCAAATGCTTGCATTCCAGAGCAAGGGCCTTTAGTCTCTCAACTGCGTTGCGAGTAGTTTCTTCTTGTTGGTCCCTTAAATCCTGTGGGGTCTCGGGCACTACGCGTAGCTCCAAGTCTGATATGCATTGTTGTAGCTTCTAGATGGCCTCTGCAAGCTGGTCTACTTGCTTCATGACTTGATCCTCTGTCTTTATTTCTATGACTGTCATAGAGAAAAGTGCTATGTTGATTGCTTCCTTCACTTTGAGCTGTTCGACGAGCAACTGTTCCTTTCCTTGCTACAACTGTGATTTTTCTTCATCGAACTTCGCTTGAAGGGAAATTTTTTCCTATTCTTCATCTCGACATTGTTCTACAAGTACTCCATGTACTTGTGTCAAATCCCGGGTGGCTTGTTCTGTTTCCTCTTGTGCTCGTCGAAAGTGATCTTCGACTGTATCAGCGAGCCGGTGGAGTTGAGCTGGTTCATATCCCATTTTTGGTGTTTCCAATTGCAAAGGTGCAGTGGAGACTGCGCGACTGGACTGAAGGGCTTGTTGTACCCCTTGGATCTCGAACTCAATTCAATTGTACATCTCCTCCTTCCTAGCTTCCTGTTTTTTTATGATTTCCAGCGAAGCATCGTTTAGGGATGCTACGATGAAGTCAAAGTCATCTGAGGTGAGGATAGTCTTCATTTTGGTCATAGAGGCTTTCGATTTCTTCCGGGAAGAAATCCTTGGGGGGGAAACCTTCCTTTTCTTTGAGGGGTACTCCTCGTCTCTAGGCATTGTTGCCTTGCCTTTATTTTGTTCATCTTCTGTTCCATCTATCTCTTCACCATCACCCTCTCGCTCTGGTGATATGGAAGCAATCTTCACTAAGGCACTGCTTAAATCTTGTACTTCTTCGGTCTTCTTTGTCTTGCTAGGTTCGGGTGTATCTTGCGCAGTTTCTGGGTTGTCTATGTCGGATATCTCCACAGGGTCTTCTGGAATAAGGAGGTCCACCGACCAGTCCTTGGTGATCTCCTCCAAGTCCTCCTTCGTTATCTTATAGTAGGATTGGAGTTGTTTCTTCTGTTCGTCAGCGCGAGCTGTGATGTAAATAAAATATCGGTCTGCGCTGAACTTCATAAAGGGCCCGAACTGGTGTAGAGTGTTTGGAGTGATGCGAGGTTCAGACTAGATGGATGTCTTCAGCTGGTTGTAATAGGTATGAAAAACAACATTGGATTGCCACTATTTATTCATATCGCTTGAGTACCATAATGTACTGAACTTCGGGACCAATGGTTCGAAAGGCTTGATGTTCAGGAAGGTCGCACCTTCTAGCATCTCCTAGTCAATAAAAGTGATTAGGATCAATAGCTAACTGAAATGAAATTTGTACCCTTGGTCCTAGGCTTCTCTGCAGTCGAGTTCTAATTGGTTCACCAGGTACTTCACCCAGTTCATATGAAGTCCTTCTGCGCACTTCCCTGCGAGGTCGCCTACAAAACCAGTGTCTTGGGTGGGTCAGTTTTTTCATACTAACTTCCCTGCAATCAATTGATAGGTAAGGCGCACTGCGCCACTCTGGATAGAAGCTACCTTGTAGCCTCGTGTTCCCTTCTCGAAATCGCCATAGGTGTCCTTGATACTTTGTGCTAAAGCGTGATCCATGGTTTTTCTAGGGTAAAAATCTCGTGGATCAGGTCCTTGCATACTAAGCCCAGTGATCTGATTGATCAACGTCGGATCCAGTGTGATATGGTGGTTTAACCATAAATAACTGCCATGGTAACAAGACAACAACAACTTGACACATGCATTTACCTCCTGGTGTCGTCTGAAGTGAGGAATAATCATGACATTGAGCAGGGTGGAATGCACGAGGTTCATAGTCCATGATTGGGGGATTCTCTTTGAATTATTCCCCTTAGTCCGGGTCAGGTAATTATGTGGGGAGAACATGTTGTAAACTTTGCAATCTCTGAGGTTGAAGACACTAAACTGAAATGCCACAATCTTATCTTGGTCTGCTCGAATTGCGTGTATCCCCTTCAGGAGGTACGCAATGACCAAGGCGTACTCAAAATATCTAGGTACGCTATCTCGATTTATTGTGCCACTCAGAGGTGGTATATAGGTGGGTAAGATGGTCTGGATCAATTTAGCATTTGCTAGATCATCCCTGTGCTTGGTTCACTTTTCATAAGATGGTCGGGATGGTCCGGCTCTGTGAGCAGTGGATGGAGAGGCTGGTAGTCCTCTTGTCGACGATGCTTGTACACCTATAGACATCGACATGACTCTTTCAATCATGAGGTCGATCAAAACTTCTTCAACAACTTTCTTTGCAACGCTCAACTCGTCTGACATACACGCTCAGGGTTAACAATCTTGGGTTCAGGGAATAACTTTAGACACTGCAATCAGATAGACAGCAAGAGTGCGATGATCACTGTATAAAATTGACTTAGTCTGCGGGCTCAAATTCTCAGTTTGCAAAAGTGTTCTCGGTGTGTGGCGCGACGAGATAAATAGGTAACTTGGCAATGGGTCACTTGCAACGGGTATGAAGGATTCATTAACTCTATTATGTCCATTATGGTGCGGTCCCAATGGTTGGATGGCAAACCGTAATTTCCTTTCTACCCATTCAGAGCGTCGATCGAACGGTTATAACGTCCCCAATGGATATATTGCTTCGCCATGATGAAGTGCCATGTGTCGTTGTTCTGATATCCCGACAAAGCTCCAATTTTGCAAATTTTTCTTCTGCGAGGTTTCCTCTGGAACCTTCTGCAACTTGTCGATCTTAGCTCTCTTCTTACTTAGATTTCTAGCCTTCTTTCCAGTGAGCTTCGTCTCGGTATGTCTTTTTCCATTCTGATTCTTATCTTCTTTTGACATAGTGACTTCTCGCTGTTGAGATCCTTTCCTAAGTTTCAAGGGTAACCCATATCCTTCATCTGGAATAGGTACTTCAATCTTCAGTGGTTCTTCTAGTGTTCTTGCAACTTCAACATCCAGGTCTCTGGTGTTAAATGGCTTTGATCTGTTCTTCTATTTTTCCATCAAGTGTGCGATCCTTCTAGTCGTGAATTCTTTTAACTCTTACTTATTTCATTCTAAAACTTCTTCTTCTTCTTTCCTTCTGGCCTGATCTCTTTCAATCCAAGGTTTTCCTAGTAGCATGGTAAATGGGGCACAGTTCTCGAAAAATTTAATAATCTCAAAATCTTCCTCTGTCGAAGTTCCATTGGAATTCATAGTTATCTGGGTGAGCTTTCCACATAGGCTTATCAACTTTCCTTTGAAAAGTCCTATTCCTCCTAGTGAAGGAATCATAGCAGGCTTCCCTATAGCTTCCCACGTTCTCTCTGTCATAATATTCACTTGTGTTCTCTCATCCAGAACACAATCAATGTCGAAGTCTCCTATTCTTGCTTCAAGGCATTCTTTTTCCGTGAAGATCTCTGATAAGTTGATATGTCGGTGAGAATTCAAGGTTTCTTTTATTTGCAGTAATATAGTCTCTGATTCTTTATGGGATTCTGTCATAATATTAGTTTCTGGATATTCCTTAGGGTTTTCTTGTCTCATGTTCATTCCTTCAAGCTTAGCAATCATTCTAGGACAATCCAATACTTCATGGTCCATAGCTTTACAACAAAGACAACTAGGTCTTCTCCCAGGGAATTCCTTAGTAATATGCCCCGATCTTCTGCAACTGTAACAAAGGGTTAATCCTCTCTTTCATTTAAATGATCCCCAGACTTTCCTGTACTGTGCACTAGGATCATGGTAGCTAACCTGCAAAAAATTCTTTCTAGGATCTTGCATACACTTATTAGTCCAAATATCCTTTCTATGCATAGGTATAACATATTTTTCACTATTCTTATCAGATCTACTCATATCAAATCTTCTTTCATCTATTAATAACCTAGTTTTCAATATAGGATAGAATCTATCAAACATACCTAGATTCATACTTTTGAAACAAAAACGTCCACTAATCTTACTTCTACAGAGCACAAAGCTTTCAGATCTAGAAATTTTTCATTGTTCTTACCTTTATCAGAGAACAGAGCTTTCATATCTTACCTCTTCTAATCAAGAATTATCACTTTTACCTTTCCTAGGGCACAAAGCTTCCAGATCTTACCTCTTTTCTTCAGATCAGACTTCTTTTCCTTAGCACAGAACTTGCCAAACTAGTAGATTACTGCACACTAGAGCAATAGATCTACGCACAGAGATTTCACAATTTCAGATCAGATCTCTGCACAAAGGTTCTTCTTCCTCAGTTCTTGACAACAAAACCATTTGTTGGCACAGGGGAAAACCTAGAGTTCAATGCTACAATAGCACCAACAAAACCCTAACTATCGGCCCTTTCGGCAACACCTGCGAAGCAGATGAAGTCTCACCCAACGTCGAGGCAAGGGTGGTTGCAGGACTCAGGTTTCTACAACCTTAGTTGGGACACAGATATGTGATTATAACACTAAATAGAGAACTTAGCAGTTAACATTCATCAATACTTGACCAATATCTACTTCGTAGATAAAACATAGCATCACAACATTCACCTAGATCTAATGTATATCAACACTTTATCATAAACAAGTAGATTAGATCTAACATATCAAGCACTAAGAACATTCATAGAGGTCAGATCTAACATTCTTACACATCATCAGCACAAAGCATAAGTAGATTTGTCTATCTCTATCAAAGCACTTAGCTAGATAATACATAAACACATCATGACAAAGCACAAAGCAAGACAACACAGTATTTACATGGTTCACCCCCACCCTGGGGCTACGTCCACCAACTCTTCTTCTTTATTGTCTTCAGTCAATCAGTTACAAGCACAGAGCCACCAAAATCCTACTCCGCCTAGGACATGAGATCTGCGCACCTCGCTATATCCTCCCTCCTCGCGTTATAGCACAAAGCCTTCCATAGTCTGTTACAACCACTTGCACTTAGCTCTGCAAGTCTCTCCCAGTTATGCACAAAGCACTTACAAACCATGATGGCACTTAGCACTTAGCTTATCCGATTTTTATCACATAGATACCTCTCTTTCTTATATTTCCTAGACATCTATTTATAATTTACAAAATAGTCCTAAACATGGGTAAACCCATGGGCCGACATCCCATTCCCATTACATAATCCCATAACCCAAAAAGGACCCAAAAAGAGCCCAAAATCCCGCGATCTCCACTTCGTCTTGCGTTCCATCTTCGATAGGCTGTCGAAGTCCCAAAATAGGTCAAACTTGATCAATATCCCTCAAAACTTGTTCAAGGGCCAACAATCTTCCACTTTCCTTCTGGAACCTTTTTACGAAATTTGTTATTTCTTCATCAAGGTCGTTATCCTTGTATTTTATCTTCTTTATGGATTTAAAGGCCGCTTCATTGTTTGGCTGGTCACTTTTTGTACCTGTTCTCATTTCATATGCTATAAGAGACCCATGCAATTCATCCATTGTCATTTTGGTCAAGTCCCTAGTTTCTTCAATGGAAGAGACCTTAGCATCACACTTCAAGAGAAGTGATCTCAACACTTTTTGTATGACCAAGGATTCATCGAGCTCTTCACCTAATCCTATGATAGCATTAACAACTTCATCAACTCTAAGAAAATAGGTTGCAATATCTTCCTTTTCATCCATCTTCAAATTTTTAAATTCTGCTCTATGTTGTTGAAGCTTGACCTGCTTAACTTTTGGATCACCTTCGTAGATACTCTTGAGTTTGTCCCATACCTATTTAGCAGTGCTTCATCCCATCACTTGTCTATCAATGGTTGGTGCCAATTCTCCTAGAATAACATGTATGACTTTTGAATTACAACTCATAATCTTCTTCTCATTTGGATCGGTTGGAGCATTATTTGGGATTACATAGCCATTTACAACTGGGTACCAAATGTCTACTCCCAAAGATGTTAGGTAAGTTTTCACTCTATCATTCTAGTATGCATAATTTCTTCCATAAAATATTTGAATCCCATTTGAAATGTGCTCATGGTCATCCATCTCTACTCAGGATTTTCCTTCGAGTGGTTAAATTGTTTTGAAGGCAACCTGCTCTGATAACAATTGTTGATACCGAGAGGGGGGTGAATCAGTATCAAGTACAAATTAAAACCTTTTTCAACTTATACTTAAACCATTCAATTATATACAATGAGAAATGAACAATAGTATAATAGTTACACCAATACACCATGCACAATATATGAGAAGTAATCAATTGTTATTGTTCAAGGGAAGTAATAACTTCCAAAGGTAGCTACAGCTTCCAAATGTAAATGGAGGGATAAATATCCAAGAGGAAGATACAATCCTCCAATATCAAGAGAGGGTTTAACTCTCAATCCTTGCCCCTTTCTTCCATCCAAGAATATATGAGATATAATAAAAATTTACATTAAATCATCACCATCAACCAACCATCACATAGAACCTGATAATGCTTCCTGAGACTTCTTCAACTTTTGCAATTCTTCAATTCTTGGAATACTTTGATCCTGTAGATAATATTACTCAATTGCTTCTCTGAAACTTCTCCAAGTTTCACTCCTTGAATCCTCCCCAAAAAGAAGTTATAGAGAGAATGGTAGACCTTGTTCAATTCTTGTTTATTGAGGAGAGCGAACTTGTACAGAAATCCCCGCGCCCAATATTTAACATCAGATTTTGAAACTCGCACAAAAGAAACTATAGTCCATAATATTTCCAATGAAAGTGGTATCACGTCATTTGGATTCTCTATGAAGAAGTTATGACTTTTTTACCTGGAACACTTGTTTATTGACTAGCTTCAGAACTAGTCAAAAACCCTATCTTCCATAGAGTGTATCTCCAAAATTGTAGTGAATAAAGAGTTGAATGTTTTACCACAGGTACCTTGATATGTCTTCTAAATTCCATATCAATTTCACCATCTTAATCGTTCTAGAAAAAAATGTATAGCGGAAATGGTAAGATGACCTATAAATAACATACCTTAGAACACATCACCAAAAGACTTCATCCTCCCTTGAAATCTGGCCTTCTTTGCTTTTGATTTCCTCTGAAATTCGACTTGTATATGAAATGAATGTATAATGATATGTATTTATACCATTTATGCCACTTTATTTTAATATTAGGGCTGACCTGACACTTTCTTATTTTGTAATTCTTTTCTTTAATTGTCTTCAGGGATGACCTGTATTTCCTTCTTCAATTCACTTTGTCATCTTCAAAAAATCATTTCTCCTCAACCATTAGGATCCACATGACGTGCCACATACCACCAGAAACAACATGATGTATACTATCCATCCATGGGTGTTGTATCTACATGTGCATTGTCCTTCATGTCCAAATACCATATCAATCTTGCGGTCCAAAACCAATGACTAGAGTTGACATCAATGACAACAAGCAATCTTCCAACAAGCACGATGCGACGATCAAAGGAAAAATGGAAAAAATAAAAAGCAAGAAGTTTTTCTAGTGAATTTAAACAATCAAAGAGTTCATCTGGATCTCCCAGTGACTCAGAAAACAGAACCCAGGCAATCAAAGAAAGAAAGCAAGACAAACAAGGAAAACAATATGTTCCCCAGTATGGTCTCCAATTTTGTTATCAGATAAATCGGTAAGTGATGACACAAACTAATCTCCCTAGTTTCATCCTAAAACTAGAACAAAACAAGACAATATACTAAAATTTCCTTAGATTTCAGATATCAAATAAGAAGAGGATCCAAAACATACCTTTTAAATGTTGTAGACCTGACCTTTCCAATGTGATCCCATCTCTATCATAAGGCTTATGGAGAAGTATCTGAAAAGAATCACAAGCCAACGAAGACAAGAATAACAGAGTCTATTCGATATGAAACTATGTACGTGATCAAGGAATCATACAATATGGACAAGCAAGGTCCATGTAAGAAAGAAAAGTATATATGTATTAAATAATGTGGAAGAAAGATACAACGAGATGCCTTGATGTTGTCATATTCCTTCCAACAGTTCCTTGCTTCCCACACACTTTTGCTCCACGGATTCTGAGAAGTTATAGATTTGAAAGTCACTCACAATCTCAACTTGGCAAAGTGAAACTCAAAGCCAACTAGCCATTCCAAAAACTCCAAAATCTAACCTTCCCCACGAGAACTCCCCTCCTTTTATAAACTGAAAAGGATAGGGTGAGGAGTTTAGGATGATCCCAAGAGATCAGGGAGGTGACTTAGATCCAAACTGATCGAAATCCAACTCACCCTCGAAACTTTTGTTCTAGAAACATCTAGAAGATTCTCTTTTTTCCTTTGTATGGAAAATCGTCGCACCCTTAACACCGAGCAAACTGCGACGACGTCACGGGATACTGATCGGAAGCCAACTCACCCTTGAAACTTATGTTCTAGAAGCATCTAGAAAATTCTCTTTTTCCTTTGTACAGAAAATCGTCGCACCCTTAACATTGAGCAAGGTGTGATGATCCCTCTTCATAAGGTTTTTACAAGGGAAAAGACAATTTCATCTCTCTGGGAAAATTCATCTTCATTCTTCTTCAGGGATTAAGAAATTTGATCCTTCTAAAGACAAAGGATAGGTTTACATCATTAATGGGCATAGGGGTGACGAAAATAATGTGTAACATTGTAGATGCCTTATTATCATAGGTGTAAGGGAAAAAATTTCACACTACATCCTCATGTTCTACATTCATTAACGCAGTGGCTAGATAAAAGATTTTAATGTGATCGTCTTGGGAACTTGACTTATCTTGGTCAAACTTGGGAAGTATGTGGTCATGATTCTTAGATATATCATGAAGCTATCATGGCAGATTCAAGGCATCTTGAGCTCTCTAGGTAGGTAGTTGAGGTGTTTTACCTACCATTTGGTTGGTGAGAAGTTGTCTCATGATCTCATAGCTCGTGAAGTAAATATTATTTCTAGATCATGGGTTGAGGAACTCAAAGAGTGAGAAGGTGAGACAAGAGGAGTTGGTGGAATTACATTTAAACGCTATGGGATTTTGTCAAGGGTGAGGTCAATTATATCATTTATAGTTTCAACTAGGGTATCTTCTTTGGTCTAGATGATGTTCCTACTATCTCTTCTTTGTTTATGAAGTAATGGAACAATAGGAAACTGGCTCATTTTTTTAGCATACTTCCAGGTAATATGATGAAAATCGTTAACCTCATGATTTGGAACAATGTATCGAGGTTCATGCTCTATCAAAATAGGATTTTGAAATAAAAAATACTATCTTCAAAAGTAGTTTAGGGTTTTGGTCATCACCTTGGATAGATGTGTGATGGTAATACAAGTTATGGTTTGAAAAATTAGAATGGAATTCACATGATTCAAAATTATCTCTATTGGTCATACAAGGTGACCCTCCTTCTAGTTCCAAAACTATTGACAAGGTGAAATTCCCTATTCAACAATGGGGGTTATCCCCAATGAGAAGTCCCAATTAGATCTCACATTGTTTGGATTAGGGAATTTCTCCATATTCTAGCATGTCAACCATTGTTGTTTTAAAGATTGTTTTAAATCCTAAAAAACTAAATGCAAATGTAGATGCAATTCTATTCTATATGTAGAGTGCAAATCTATTCTATATTTCCTAGCTAGGAGCAAGTAACTGAAAGGCAATGAACATAGGGCCACCTATATTACTACTATTATCTCCAACAAGAAAGTCATTGAATGAATAAATGCATACATATGGATAATTGGATATGAAATCAAGAACATTATATGATCAAATAACTAGTTATGATTCCATGTTCATGGTTGTAGAAAAAAATTTGAGAGATAAACAGAAACAAGGATGCATGCTTGATACATGAGAATAATCCACATAATAAAGAAACATTCTTATTACAATTCCTTTATGCTATGAAAGCTGATAAAATAAATAACATATACATGTAATATTAGAGTTAAATTCTTTCTCTAAATAGTTTGGCCAAGAATGCTTATCCTTATTAAAATTATCTAAAGAAGTTTACAAATAGTGAAACAATAAAAACCCCTTTCTATTTAGTTCTTATGCTACTTATAGGTAATCCAACAAGATTTAGTTATATGAAGTTTAACAATTTCTTGAATTGTTGGGAATGATGGAGTTTTATGTAACTCCTTTTTCTTGCATATGTTTGTTTATGTAATATTCCGATGCTTTAAAAGTTTCATTAATTATATTGGCATAAGGGAATACATGTTCCTCTACTAGAATCCAAAGTATAGCAAGGTTCAACATTAGTTTTACAATATTAATGTCCGATTTTCTAGAAAGGATTTTAATTAATCCTATCTACCTAGATGGAGTCTCCACATGTATATTTAGCTTTGGGATGCTAGCATCAAAGATACATAGGATGGATTAATCTATAGCTCCGATGTGATCTTCTAATGCTTTTCTTACTTCATGTTATGGTCTAAAATTCTCCCATGCTTCTAACTCTAACAAGTTGTATTTGTTGGTGATCTACTCTACTTCTTGCCATAATATTTGCTCATTGGAAAATTCGTGAGCTACATCTTCCTACCCTTGTTGTTTGCA
>ML778651.1:1817938-1845908 GCA_009831015.1 Picea engelmannii | reverse complement strand
TTTAGAAGATAATTAAACAAATACATAATTTTTTTTTTTTAAATCATCAATTTTCAAAAAATTTAAAACATTTAAAAAAAATATTATATATTAATAATATTTAAAAAAAATAAAATAATTTTTAAGATAGTTCAATAATAATAATAATAATTTATTCTACCATATGAGAAAGTGAAAAAAATAGAATGGGTATGGGTATGGAATATTTAGAAGTTGATAGTAACTGGAACTTTGTTTCGCAATGTCTCAGGAGTATTCCTGGAGCTCCATTGGTTTGCTTCGGTAGTCTTTGTGCATGTAGATGATGCTTTGGAGAGGGTAAACTCCTTTCGAGAGTTTTTGTACTGCTGATTGGAGATGGCATTTGAGTGAGCTTATTTTCCAAAGTACCATTATATTTGCTTCAACTTGAGATGTGTTTCACAAAACGTAGATGAAATATGGGCAACTTGGCGATGTAGCAAAAACGAATACTCTGGGGATTCACAGGTGGTGTTAAGAAAGGTGCTTATCATCAAGAAACATAATATGTATTGAGGTGAAAGAGTGCCCACAAGCACATAGAATTTCAGTATTTTTGGCCAGGGCATTTTGATAGATATTCATAAACTAACATAATTATATAATTTAAATTAAAGTCATTAATATACAACAGATTGTGTACTTCCAGAACAAAAGTATTAGGCCTATCATGGGAAACACTTTTGTCAAAGGGCCTGAAAATATGAGCAATACTTTTATTAAGGGTTCTAAGGTATGGACAATCCTCTCACAAAGGGTTTGAATTTAAAAAACATTATGTCACAGTTATAACATAATTAATAGTTCTAACCATTTATTTGCGTTATTTAAAAATATTGATGGGTAAAATGTTGGTGTTAATCTCAACAGGTAAAAACCTAAATGCATCAATCCACATCTGGAATTTATGCATTTAAAACTTGAATCCACAAATGGTGTCAGTTTCCACGCAGGCCTGGATAATGCAGGTATATATGCATTTAAAACTTGAATCCGCAGATGGTGTCGATTTCCTCATAGTCATGGATAATGCAGGATGAGGGATGGGTTCGACTCAACCTACCAACCTAGAAATCCCCCCCCCAATGCCTTTAAACCCATGTGTCCCATCAGAAGGAAAAGGTTGGGGAGTCCTGCATGCTCCCGATGTCGAAGACATCCGAATTTGGGAAACGAGTACCCACATATGAAACAGGCAGCAGGGATGGAACAAGCTGCTTCTTTTTGGTGTTGTTAGTTTGTTTTTCTTCCTTGCAGAGATGGAACATGCTACTTGCTTTTGGTGTTGTTAGTTTGTTTTTCTTCCTCACTTTTGAAAAACTATAGCATGTGGTGAAAAACTAATGAAAAAAGAAAAAACAAAACAATTTGGATATCTTGCTTACCAAGATGAATGCAAATTTAATATGTTAGACCATATATTTTTAGATATGCTAACTCATGGTTTTTAACTACAAAGTGTTTTTAACTGCATTTGTCCTGTCAGTAGACATGGTGCCTTTATACTATCGCCTTGCTCTTCTAGTTACCCGGAAAGTAGGCCTAGTAAGCTTCCCCATTACACTACTTCCCATGAATCGTCATGTCTTCATAGACAGTGTTCTTGCAGCAAGGAAGTGTTTTAACAGATCTACGCAATGACACAATGGAGTGGCATGTGTGAAAAGAGCCAATTTAGTAGCCCAAAATCTTGACACTTTTCATATGCATGTAAAAGCTTATTTAGTATTTTCATTTTAAAGAAATTGTTCTGTGAGGAAAAAAAAAGGAAAGAAGATGCCTATTTTCATTTGAAAGAAATTGTTCCGTGGGGAAAAAAGAAAGAAAGAAGAGGAATAGAACATGGTATAAGTGCAATAAGAACATGTGTTCATTCTGAACCCTCTGTTGGTAATGTTGAATTGCCTTCTACATTGTGAATTGTTTTCCAGGACTGGATGTTGGACTCGATCCTGGAATGCAGTAAATATGTTTTCCGCTAGAGGGAGATGTGAGTATGGTGAAGATCTGAGCAGCAAGTCATCTACTAGTGCCAAATTTCTAAAAGGTATTCTTGAAAAATTTAGTTAGGGAAGAGATGAAGTTGAGTATAAATTTGTGAAGGATGGGGAGGAATTTCCCACTGTGATTTTTATTGGCAGCAAGCCAGATTTGAGGGGGTTTGGGCATAGCGATGAAAGAAAATATGTGGGATTGACTAAAAAGGAAAGGGCATAGAAGAACAAGAAGAATAATGTTGAATCTAGTTTGTGAGCACGAGGACATGGCACAAATATAGGGAGAGTGGTGCATGAGTTTGAAGAAATTTCTGGGAAACATACTATAGATGGGCACGTTGTTGTTGGTATCAGAGGCCGAAACAAACAAGAGTATGTATATGATATTGGGGAGAACTCTTGGAGCATGGAAATTCATGAGCTATGGAACTTGATGTATATTTTCAAGGTACATAAGTCTGATAGACCTGATGCAAAATTGGAACATAAAAACTTTTGATCTCAACATTAATCCAACTGGGCGTACTACTCTAACCAAACAAGAAACCCATTTCACTACTCATTATACCATAACTGCTACAGGCAAGATAACAAAAATTGATCAAATCTACTATCCTCAGAAGAAAATTGTCAAAAAAATTTAGTAGCACACCTGATTCATAGCAACTGTGTAAATATTCTCCTCAAAATGCAAAACAATTGTTTTTAGTTCACTCATGACATCTGCACCTGTCTATAGCATGTGTCTCTGAATAATGTCCATTCTATGAATTCAAGTCAATCGTTAACCATTCGTACAAGGCTTATTGCATGGAACTTGATGTATAGAACCATTCGTACATTAGTTGATATGATTTTGTATGTTTAACGAAGCAATAGTATTAAAACAAATTTTTAAAAGCTATGAATAGATTGTGTGTACTAAACTACCCCCGCCATTGTTGTTGTATGGAAGATGTCACCCAAGTATTAAAAAAGCACACATCAATAATAAATACCATGAGAAGTTTAAGCTGGATTGAAACCGTCGAAAGTTTAAGTATTGAAGTCCAAAGTCATCGAGAAGATAATGAAAGAAACATCAAAGGTTAAATTTGATCCTCTATGCGATTGAAATTATGCATTGCCCAAATTAAAAATAAAAATATTGTGAAACATGTTGAAGATCAAAAAACAAAACATGAAAAAACCATTGGGTATGTTGAAGATCAAAAATAAAATAGTACTCCAAGGAAAATCATGTTGCCACTAAAGCTAATTGAAATGAAATTAACATTTCCCAAATAAAAAATCACAAATGAGTGTGGATTAAATAAAATTATAATCGCCCAACTAAAATTATAAAATCATTATTTTAAACCAGATGGGTGAGGATAGAGCGTTGTCCACTATACCATAGTCTCACCCAGATAAGTTCGACCCAGATGGAGACCAATTTGTTCCTGTCATGTTGAGAGGTTGGGATTCTTTAACCTCCTTTTTAAACATATCATGAGTGTCGATTGTTGCGTGGAATATGTCGCCGAAGTATTAAAAGCACACACATCAATAATAAATACGTCCATTACTAACATTATAGAAAGTAAGCGATGAGGGTAAATAAAGAACTAATCAACATAAATAAAGGCGTGTCCTAATCAGAAAAGAAATGAAATGCATGATAGTTGGAGCGATAAGGTGGTTTTGCTTGGCTAACAGCTGGAGTGATAAGGTGGTTTTCATGGTTGAGAGGTTTTGGTTGACAAGTTTTGTTTGGCTAACAACTGGAGTGATAAGATGGTTGAGAGGTTGAGAGGTTTTGGTTGACAAGTTTTTCTTGTTGACATGTTTTCTACAAAACCTATCCCTAAAATATGCCTTTAGCATAATTATTTTAATGCAAGAGCCCCTCTTTCAAGAGCAAAGTAGAAGAAAAAATAAAAAAAGCTTGGATTAGTGAATTTAAGGATTTCACAAGTTTTCTTTTTCCAAAAGAAAACTTAAAAATTACATAAATTGGTTATAAATTAGTATCACTTGCTTGGGATTTTTTAAGGTTAAACTATCCGACACATGGAATTTTTATAGATAAATTAACCTAGTAATATAGTGATAAATAGATCTTCTTAAATATGCACATGTGTTAATGTAGTTACAAAATTTAATTATTAACAAATGAAATAAAATATTTCTTGTATGCATATTAAATTATAATATTTGATGTGCAAGTTATTTGATTTATCCTAACATCGAAGTCTAGTGTAGAGGAACACAAAGTAGTAGGTATATCTAAGTTAATGATAGGTTTTTCACATGCATACCAAATGCACTTGAATCACTAATTTTAATTAAATCTTTTATATGTTTGGTTGGTCATTGATCCGGATTTATGAGCAGAACGAAATGAATAACAGACTGAATGTAATGATACAAAGATATGGAGAACACCAACATATATCCAGTGAACAATAACGTCTATTGAATAAAAGTAGGATGAAACTATAAAACTACAGAACTGAAACAACTTACTCGAATGGTGGTATTTATCTTTGAGAAGAGATGTCGCTACTACGTGCATCCGTCTAAGCAGAATGATTACAATGAGGCTCCAGAGGCCTTTTTAACATTACTCATGAATTCCCAAAACCCTATACATCCAAAAACCTAACCCTAGGACATGAAACGAAAAACGTTATGTGGGCCTCAATGGGTAAGTTGGTACCTCAACTTCCCGGGGTCGTAACTTTTGCGTACGACCTTTGTTTTAGGCATTTGATAGCTTGTTGGAAAGGTATTTTCGAGAACTACACATAATATCGTCAAACTCTGACTCCATCCACATTTTGATTGTGGCAAGACAAAAAAAATCATCTTTTAGGTCCCCAAAATGACCCTGGAAGTACAGAAAGATGTACTAATATGAAAAATTCCAAAATAAGCCAGTTGGAATAGGTGGGAAGCCACCAATATCCACCTGGATGCTTTGTAGATATTTAGGGAAACCCCAGAAGTGCATAACCCACAATTACAAATAAATCTCATCATTACAAAGAAATGTGTTGAACTAAAAACTATCAAGATGAGGCAGTTGGAATAGGTGGGTTGCCACCAATATCCGCCTGGATCAGTCCTCCCCCATAGGAAGAAAAGGTCTCCATTGTGTTGAGTGCCCCATCAAGTGAGGAAATTTCTCCTAAATTTAGACCTGAGTGAGCCACTTGTCTTGGTGTAGAAGTTTCCCTGCCTTGATAACCAAATAAAGTTGGATCCTCTGTTAGAGAGTGCCCTTGACCTGTGTGTCCACTATGTGATCAGTGGATGCCTATTCCATGCAGCTAGGGTTGATATCTATTGGTTTTAATGTTATTCAATCTCTGAGGTGTCCAATAATGGTGGAAAATATGGCCGAAGGAGGTCCACATTGAACACTCGGTGCAAGCCAAGGAAGGGTGGAGTTTCGATATCAAAAGAATTTCCACCCACAACCTTGGTGATAGTGTAAGGTCCATAGCGAAGTGAATGGATCTTTCGATGGGGCCCTGTAAGGTGTTGTTTCTACAAATGTAACTAGACCTTGTCTCCCACCCAAAATTGGTCCGCTACCCGGTGTTTATCATAGCACTGCTTGCACTTAGCATTGGCTTTCTGCAAAATCTCATGGACCTGTTGGCAGATGTGTTGAATCCGCTCAATGAATCTGGTGGATTTGTCGGACTTAGACTGAACATGTGAATATTATGCATGTGTGGTTGCAAGAGGTAATACAACATCAATGGGACCTAAGGGTTGGAATCCCAACCCCACCTGAAATGGGCTATGTCTAGTGGAGCTATGGAGATCCATGTTGTAGTTGTGTTGAACATAGGGAAGAATATCATCCCATGTATGCATATGCTTGGATTTAAACATGCGCATGATTTTCACAATCATCTAATTGAAGATCTTTGTTTGGCCATCAGTTTGGGGGTGGAAAGCAGTGGATTTAGTGAGCTTGGTGTCCAACAGTGACCAGAGACTTGACCAAAATGTGTTGAGGAACCTGTTGTCCTGATCTGAGATGATGGTATGTGGTATCAAAAAATGGACCCACACCTATTCAAATAAGAGCTTGGTAGTATATTTCGTTGTGATTCTCTTCTTGCGGACTGTGAGAATGGCCATCTTCGAAAACCCATCAACCACCACAAATACACAATCATTCCCTTTCTTGGTGGATGGAAGGAAAAACATGTAATCCATCGAGATGGATTCCCAAGACCTCTTGGCAGTATGAAGAGGGGTGTATAAGCCTTGCTTCTTGATGGTTGGCTTTGCAATGGCACAGGAAGTGCAATATATGATATATTTGTTGATGTCTTGACGAAGTTTTGGCCAATAAAATGTTTCTTTAGAATGACCACAGGTTTCTCCACGCCAAAATTTCCTACCATCCGACTATAGTGAGCCTCCCAAACTAAATTTGCACAATCTATTGCGGCAACAAAGAGGTGGCCCAGATGCCATAACAATCCATCCTCAATGTGAAAATCAATGGCATTCTCTCCTATACCCAAGAGATTATAGATGGTGGCGAAGTCAAGGTCACACTGATAAAGTTGGGGCCACTCAAATGCCTCATTCCCATAGGAATGGAGCACGGTGGTGAGAAACCCTAATGAGTTGGGTTATTAGCCAACTCATTAGGGTTTCTCTTGCTTCCCGGAGTCTTCTATTCTCGTCAGGTTCACACATGGGGGTAAATACCTCCCGCAACTACCATAATATTAACATGCCCCACGCTCAATATTTAACATCAGATTCTAAAACTCGCACACACAAAACTAGAGTTCGTACTCTTTCCAATGAAAGTGTTCTCACTTCATTTGGATTCTCTATGAAGAAGTTATGACTATTTTACTAGGAACACCTGTTTATTGACTAGCTTCAGGACTAGTCAAAAACCCTATCTTCCACAGAGTGTATCTCCAAAATTATAGTGAATAACGAGCTGAATTTTTTACCATATGTAGCTTGATATGTCTTCTCAATACCATATCAATTTCACCATCTGAATCGTTATAGAAATTGTTTTATAGCAAAAATGGTAAGATGACCTGTAAATAACATACCTTAGAACACATCACCAAAATACTTCATCCTCCCTTGAAATCCGACCTTCTTTACTTCTAATTTCCTCTGAAATTAGAATTTTATATGAAATGAATGTATAATGATACATATTTATACCATTTATGTCACTTTATTTTAACATTAGGTTCGACCTGGCACTTTGTTATTGTGTAATTCTTTTCTTTAATTGTCTTTAGGGCCGACTTGTATTTCCTTCTCCAATTCACTTTGTCATCTTCAAAAATTCATTTCTCCTCAACCATGAGGATCCACATGATGTGCAACATACCACCGGAAACAACATGATGTATACTATCCATCCATGGGTGTTGTTTCTACATGTGCATTGTCCTTCATGTCCAAATACCATATCAATCTTGCGGTCCAAAACCAATGACTAGGGTTGACATCGATGACAACAACCAATCTTCCAACAATATCCCCCTTTGTCATTGATGGAAACACTCATGCTCCCCCTATCTTCATGATCCCAAATTATCTCCCCCTTTTACATCAATGGAAAAGGGTAGGTCTTCTCCCCCTGAGTTTAATGGCAAAAGGTAACTCTCTTCTTTGGGGCTTCTCCCCCTGAACATGTGGCACTCAATAATACTTCATACTTATTTTTGGTCTTTGGGACTTTTTCTTCCTTGGAATCCTTTTGTGTGGCTTCTATCTTCTCTCTCTTATTCATGTCTAGGATGTATATGTTGTTCGGTCTTCTTGTTGCAATGACAACCAATCTTCCTGAGTTATTTTCTCTAATTTTACATTTTCAGGAGTCAAACGTAAGAGTGTATCCTTGATCACATATTTTGTTGACATTAAGGACATTATGCCTAAGATATTCAACCTGATTTTACATTTTCACTTCCAAGATTTACAGTTCCTTTTCCAAGTATTTTGGTAGATGAGTCATCTCCAAATGCAACATTTCCACCCTTTTTCTTCAAGATGACAAATTTGCATTGATCTCCGGTCATATGAGATGAGCACCCACTATCTATGAACCATTCATCTTCTTCTTTGTATTCTTTAGCGACCAATGTTATTTGATAGTTTTCATTTTGTGGAATTTATTTCCTTTCCCATTTTGTAGTTGGTATACATACATTTGGCATACGATTATCTTCCTTCATCTCTCTGCAATCTCGTGCTTTGTGACCAAGATTATTGCACTTGTAACATACAATATTTTGATCCATTAATGGGTCAAATGGATTATAATTTTTGTTGACAGGTCTATGAACATTTCCATATCTACTATTTTCACCATTCATGCAGATTGCATAGTTATGCCTTTCATTGATTCTACAATTGATTGCCTTGTGTCCAAAATTTTCACAAGTATAACAATGTCCAAGAAATAAATTTTGATACCTAGGAGTAAGTGATCTTCTTTGTGGTGTGGTCCATCTAGGTTCATGATCTATTCTTCTGTAGTTTCCTTCATAATGATTACTTTCATACCTGATGGGAGAGGATCTTCTTGATGTCTCATTCCTTCTGAATTCTAGTCTTCTATCTTGTTGTTCAACTTGTTCTGGAGTGTTGGTTTCATCATTTTCATCTTTCTTCTCTTGTTTTGTTGTCTTCAAACTGTCATTGTATCCTAGTCTTGTCTTGTCGTTTGGAGATCTTTGACTGTTAAGGATCTCATCTAATTTTTTGGTGCTTTTTTCGAACTTCTTCAACTTTTCTATTGTCAATAGTAGCTCCCCTTTTGTGTGATCCAATTCTGCTTTCAATTTCTCATAATCTTCTAATTGTTCCTTCAAGCTATCAATGGTCTTTTCAAGCTTGTAATTCTCTTATTCACAACTACTCAATTCACCTTTTAGTATTATGTTTGTGTTTCTAAGCTTTCTATTTTTAGTTTCAACATGCTTCAAATTTTCAATATTCTCATCTTCTTCTTCACTCTCTGCATTGTCTTTGTATCCCCAAAAGGAATCAAGGTTGGTTTCTTCATCTAAATCTTCTTCAGAAATGATTTCTTCTTCTTTGGAATTCTTGTGATCATCATCTTGGGTTTCTTGGATTATTAGGAGGACTTATCCTCCATCATTATCTTCTTCATCACTCTCATCTGAGGAGATGTCATCATCCTTGGATTAGAAGCTCTTTTTATTGTTGAGACTTCTCTTTTTATAGTAGCAGTTTTCAACAATATGTCCTATTCTACCACAATTAAAGCATTTGAGAGGAGACTTACCTTTGTATCTTTTTTGGCACAGGGGTAGACCCAGGGTTCAACGCTACAAAAACGCACCAAAAAAACCCTAACTACCGACCCTTTCGGCAACACCTGCGAAGCAGATGAAGTCTCACCCGAGGTAGATGCAGTGGTGGTTGCAAGACTCAGGTGTCTGCAACCTTAGATGGGACACATATATGTGATTATAACACTAAATAGAGCACTTAACAATTAACATTCATCAACACTTGACCAATATCTACTTCACAGATAAAACAGAGCATCGCAACATTCACCCAGATCTGATGTATATCAACACTTTATCATAAACAAGTAGATTATATCTAGTAGATCAAGCACTAAGCACATTCACAGAGGTCATATCTAACATTCTTACACATTATTAACACAAAGCATAAATAGACTTGTCCATCTCTATCAAAGAACTTAGCTAGATAATACATAAACATATCATGACAAAGCACAAAGAAAGAAAACACAACATTTACGTGGTTCACCCCCACCCTGGGGCTACGTCCACCAACTCTTCTTCTTTATTGTCTTTAGTCAATCTGTTACAAGCATAGAGCCACCAAAATCCTACTCCACCTAGGAGAGGAGATCTACGCACCTCACTAGATCCTCCCTCCTCGCGTTATAGCACAAAGCCTTCCACAGTCTGTTACAACCACTTTCACTTAGCTCTGCAAGTCTCTTCGAGTTATGCACAAAACACTTACAAACCATGATGGAACTTAGCACTTAACTTATCGGCTTTTTATCACATAGATACCTCTCTTTCTTATATTTCCTAGACATCTATTTATAATTTACAAAATAGGCCTAAACATGGGTAAACCCATGGGCCGACATCCCATTCCCATTACATAATCCCATAACACAAAAAGGACCCAAAAAGGGGCCGAGATCCCACGATATCTGCTTCGTCTTGCACTCCGTCTTCGACAGGCTGTCGAAGTCCTAAAATAGGTAAAACTTGATCAATATCCCTCAAAACTTGGTCAAGGGCCAACAGGCCCCCAACACTCACCTATGACTCATCCCAAGTCACTCTAGTCTTATCAGTTCTGCTTCGAAATCCTCGAGCTTGGCTCGAGTTGCTTGGAATTGTTGTTGTGCTACAACCTCCTATTCAGCGAACTCCTAGATGAGTGCATCATTCAAGGGTCCTTCTAGGCATTGTTCTTCTGCGGTGACAACCTGCTCTAGCTCTGCTCCTCTTCTTTCTACTTCTATAAACAACTGATAGGCCTTATCTTGCACAGGTTGGAGTTTCTAAGTTATATCCATAACTCTACTCTGGATAGTATGGATCTGCTGCTAGGCAGTGCACTTCTCTTGAGATCATTTCATTCTTTCTACGGCTGACAGTGCCTTCAACTGCGCTTGTAGTGTATCGGCTTGCTGCTTCACTTCCTAGAGTTGTGACTCTAGTGCTTTTAATTTTGGATTCTCAGCAAGTTGTTCGTATGTCAGGGAACTGTGGGCGCTCAGATGCTTGCATTCTAGAGCAAGGGCCTTTAGTCTCTCAAATGCATTGCGAGTAGTTTCTTCTCGTTGGTCCCTTACATCCTGTGGGGTCTCAGGCACTGCGCGTAGCTCCAAGTCTGCTATACGTTGTTGTAGCTTCTGGATGTCCTCTGCGAATTGGTATACTTGCTTCGTGATTTAATCCTCTGTCTTTATTTCTACGACTATCACAAAGAGAAGTGCTATGTTGACCACTTCCTTCACTTCAAGCTGTTCGGTGAGTAATTATTCCTTTCCTTGCTGCAGCTGTGATTTTTCTTCATCAAACTTCACTTGAAGGGAAATTTTTTCCTGTTCTGTAGCTCAACGTTGTTCTACAAGTACTCCCTGTACTTGCATCAAATCCTGGGTGGTTTTCTCTGTTTCCTCTTGTGCTCGTCGAAGGCAAGCTTCGACTGTATCAACGAGCCGACGGAGTTGAGCTGGTTCATCTCTCGATTCTGGTGTTTCCAATGGCAGAGATGCAATGGAGACTGCGTGGCTGGATTGAAGGGCCTGTTATACCCCTTGGATCTCAACCTCAATTCGATTGGACATCTCCTCCTATATAGCTTCATGTTTTTCTATGATTTCCAGCGAAGCATCGTTCATGGCTGCTACAATGAAGTCAAAGTCATCTAAGGTGAGGATAGTCTGCATTTTGGTCATAGAGGCTTTTGATTTCTTCTAGGAAGAAGGCTTCGGGGGGGGAACCTTCCTTTTCTTCGAGGGGTCCTCCTTGTCTCTAGGCGGTGTTGCCTCGCCTTTATTCTGTTCATCTTCTATGCCATCTATCTCTTCTCCATCACCCCCTCGCTCTGGTGATATGGAAGCAGTCTTCACTAAGGAACTGCTTAAATCTTGTACTTCTTCGGTCTTCTTTGTCTTGCTGGGCTCGGGTGTATCTTGCACAGTTTTTGGGATGTCTATGTTGGATATCTCCGGAGGGCCTTCTGGAATAAAGAGGTTAGTCAACCAGTCCTTGGTTATCTCCTCCAAGTCTTCCTCCGTTAGCTTATAGTAGGATTGGAGTTGTTTCTTGTGTTCGTCAGAGCGCGCTGTGATGTAAATAAAATGTCGGTCTGCGTTGAACTTCATCAAGGGCCTGAAATGGTGTAGAGTGTTTGGAGTGATGTGAGGTTCAGAATGGATGGTTGTCTTCAGCTAGTTGTAATAGGTATGAAAAACAACATTGTACTGCCACTATTTATTCATATCGCTTGAGTACCACAATGTACTTAACTTCACGGCCAATGGTTCGAAAGGCTCGATGTCCGAGAAGGTCGCACCTTTCGGCATCTCCCAGGCAATAAAAGCGATCAGGATCAATAGCCAGCTGAAACGAAATTTGTACCCTTGGTCCTGGGCTTCTCTGCAGTCGAGTTCTAATTGTTTCACCAGGTACTTCACCCAGTTCATCTGAAGTCCTTCTGTGCACTTCCCTGCGAGGTCGACTACAAAACCAGTGACTTGGTTGGGTCAGTTTTTTCGTACTAACTTCCCTGCAATTAATTGATAGGCGAGGTGCACTGCGCCGCTCTAGATAGAAGCTACCTTGTAGCCTCATGTTCCCTTCTCGACATTGCCATAGGTGTCCTTGATCCTTTGTGCTAGAGTGGGATCCATGGTTTTTCTAGGGTAAAAATCCTGTGGATCAGGTCCTTGCATACTAAGCCCGATGATCTGATTGATCAATGTTGGATCCACTGTGATACGACAGTTTAACCATAAATAACCACCATGGTAACAAGACAAAAACAACTTGACACATGCATTTACCTCATGGTGTCATCCAAAGTGATGAATCTTCATGACATTGAGCAGGGTAGAATGCACGAGGTTCATAGTCCATGACTGGGGGATTATCTTTGAATTCTTCCCCTTAGTCCGGGTCAGGTACTTATGTGGGGCGAACATGTTGTAAAATTTGCGATCTCCGAGGTTGAAGTCGCTAAACTTCAACGCCGCAATCTTATCTTGGTCTGCCTTAACTGTGCATATCCTCTTTGGGAGGTACGCAGTGACCAAGGCATACTCAAAATATCTAGGTACACTATCTCGATTTATTGCGCTGCTCAGAGGTGGTATATAGGTGGGTAAGATGGTCGAGATCAATTTAGAATTCACTAGATCATCCTTGTTCTTGGTTCGCTTTTCATCAGATGGTTGGGATGGTCTGGCTCCATGAGCAATGGATGGAGAGGTTGGCAGTCCTCTCGTCGATGATGCTTGTACACCTGTAGACATCGACATGACTCTTTCAGTCATGAGGTCGATCAAAACTTCTTCAACAACTTTCTCTGTAATGCTCAACTCATACGACATACACGCTCAAGGTTAACAATATCGGGTTCGGGGAATAACTTTAGACACTGCAATGGGATAGATAGCAAGAGTGTGATGATCACTGTATAAAATTGACTTAGTCTGTGGGCTCAAACTCTCAGTTGGAAAAAGTGTTCTCAGTGCATGGTGTGACGGGATAAATAGGTAACTCAACAACGGGTCGCTTGCAATGGGTATGAAGGCTTCATTAACTATGTTCTGTCTGTTATGGCATGGTCCCAACGGTCGAATGGTGAGGGGGGGGGGGCATAAATAGGGAATTTATAATATAATTTCCTTTTTGCCCATTCAGAGCGTCAATCGAATGGTTATAATGTCCCCAATGGCTATATTGCTTCGCCACGACGAAGTGCCATGTGTCACTGTTTCGATATCCTGACGAACCTCCAATTTTGCAAATTTTTCTTCTATGAGGTTTCCTCTGGAACCTTCTACAACTTGTCGCTCTTAGCTCTCTTCTTACTTAGCTTTCTAGCCTTCTTTCTAGTGAGCTTCATCTTAGTATGTATTTTTCCATTTTGATTCTTATCTTCTTTTGATATAGTGACTTCGCGCTGTTGAGATCCTTTCCTAAGATTCAAGGGTAACCCTTCTCCTTCATCTGGAATAGGTACTTCAATCTTCAGTGGTTCTTCTAGTGTTCTTGCAACTTCAACATCTGGGTCTCGGGTGTTAAATGGCTTTGATATGTTCTTCTTTTTTTCAATCAAGTGTGTGATCCTTCTAGTCATGAATTATTTTAACTCTTGCTTCTTTTGTTCTAAAAATTCTTCTTCTTCTTTCCTTCTGGCCTGATCTCTTTCAATCCAAGGTTTTCCTAGTAGCATGGTAAATGGGGCACTATTCTCGATAAATTTAATAATCTCAAAATCTTCCTTTGTCGAAGTTCCATTGGAATTCATAGGTATCCGATTGAGCTTTCCACATAGGTTTATCATCTTTCCTTTGAATAGTCCTATTCCTCCTAGTGAAGGAATCATAGCAGGCTTCCTTATAGCTTCCCATGTTCTCTCTGTCATGATATTCACCTGTGTTCCCTCATACAGAACACAGTCAATGTCGAAGTCTCTTATTCTTGCTTCAAGGCATTCTTTTTTCGTGAAGATCTCTGATAAGTTGACATGTCGGTGAGCATTCAAGGTTTATTTTATTTGCAGTAATATAGTCTCTGATTCTTTTTGGGATTCTTTCATAATCTTAGTTTTTGGATCTGACTTAGGGTTTTCTTGTCTCATGTTCATTCCTTCAAGCTTAGCAATCATTCTAGGACAATCCAATACTTCATGGTCCATAGCTTTACAACAAAAAAAACTAGGTCTTCTCCCAGGGCATTCCTTAGCAAGATGCTCCGGTCTTCTGCAACTGTAACAAAGGGTTAATCCTCTCTTTCGTTTAAATGATACCCAGCCTTTCCTGTACTGTGCACTAGGATCATGGTAGCTAACCTGCAAAAAATTCTTTCTAGGATCCTGCATACACTTATTAGTCCAAATATCCTTTCTATGCATAGGTATAACATATTTTTCACTATTCTTATCAGATCTACTCATATCAAATCTTCTTTCATCTATTAATACCCTAGTTTTCAAGCTAGGATAGAATTTATCAAACATACCTAGATTCATACTTTTGAAACAAAAACTTCCACTAATCTTACTTCTACATAGAACAAAGCTTTCAGATCTAGAAAATTTTCACTATTCTTACCTTTATCAGAGCACAGAGCTTTCAGATATTACCTCTTTTAATCAAGAATTCTCACTTTTACCTTTCTTAGGGCACAAAGATTCCATATCTTACCTTTTTCTTCAGATCATACTTCTTTTCCTTAGCACAGAACTTGCCAAACTAGTAGAATATTGCACACTAGAGCAACAGATCTACGCACATAGATTTCACAATTTCAGATCAGATCTCTGCACAAAGGTTCTTCTTCCTCAGTTCCCAACAATCACAGTTTCATGTCCCGACAATGGAACCATTTGTTGGCACAGGGGCAGACCCAGGGTTCAACACTACAATAACGCACCAACAAAACCCTAACTACTGGCCCTTTCGGCAACACCTACGAAGCAGATGAAGTCTCACCTAAGGTAGAGGCAGGGGTGTTTGCAGGACTCAGGTGTCTGCAACCTTAGTTGGGACACATATATGTGATTATAACACTAAATAGAGCACTTAGCAGTTAACATTCATCAATACTTGACCAATATCTGCTTCGCAGATACAAAAGAGCATCACAACATTCACCAAGATCGAATGTATATCAACACTTTATCATAAACATGTATATTAGATCTAGAAGATCAAGCACTAAGCACATTCATAGAGGTCAGATCTAACATTCTTACACATCATTAGCACAAAACATAAGCAGATTTGTCTATCTCTATCAAAGCACTTAGCTAGAGAATACATAAACACAACATGACAAAGCACAAATCAAGACAACACAGTATTTACGTGGTTCACCCCCACCCTGGGTCTACGTCCACCAACTCTTCTTCTTTATTGTCTTCATTCAATCGGTTACAATCACAAAGCCACCAAAATCCTACTCTACCTAGGACATGAGATCTACGCACCTCTCTAGATCCTCCCTCATCGCGTTATACACAAAGACTTCCATAGTCTGTTACAACCACTTGCACTTAGCTCTGCAAGTCTCTCCCAGTTATGAACAAAGCACTTACAAACCACGATGTCACTTAGCACTTAGCTTATCGGCTTTTTATTACATAGATACCTCTCTTTCTTATATTTCCTAGACATTTATTTATACTTTACAAAATAGTCCTAAACATGGGTAAACCCATGGGCCGACATCCCATTCCCATTACATAATCCCATAACCCAAAAAGGACCCAAAAAGGGTCCGAGATCCTACGATCTTCACTTCGTCTTGCGCTCCATCTTCGATAGGCTGTCGAAGTCCCAAAATAGGTCAAACTTGATCAATATCCCTCAAAACTTGGTCAAGGGCCAACAATCTTCCACTTTCCTTCTGGAACCTTCTTACGAAATTTTCTATTTCTTCATCAAGGTTGTTATCCTTGTCTTTTGTCTTCTTTATGGATTTAAAGGCCGCTTCATTGTTTGGTTGGTCACTTTCTGTACCTGTTCTCATTTCATATGCTATAAGAGACCCATGTAATTCATCCATTGTCATTTTGGTCAAGTCCCTAGTGTCTTCAATGGAAAAGACCTTAGCATCATACTTCAAGAGAAGTGATCTCAACAGTTTTTGTACAACCAAGGATTCATCGAGCTCTTCACCTAATCCTCTGATAGCATTAACAACTTCATCAACTCTAAGAAAATAGGTTGCAATATCTTCCTTTTCATCCATCTTCAAATTTTCAAATTCTGCTCTATGTTGTTGAAGCTTGACCTGCTTAACTTTTGGATCACCTTCGTAGATACTCTTGAGTTTGTCCCATACCTATTTAGTAGTGCTTCATCCCATTACTTTGCTAGCAATGGTTTGTGCCAATGCTCCTAGAAAAACATGTTTGGCTTTTGAATTACAACTCATAAGCTTCTTCTCATTTGGATCGGTTGGAGCATTATTTGGGATTACATAGCCATTTACAACTGAGTACCAAATGTCTACTCCCAAAGATGTTAGGTAATTTTTCACTCTATCATTCCAGTATGCATAATTTATTCCATAAAATCTTTGAATCCCATTTGAAATGTGCTCATGGTCATCCATCTCTTCTCAGGATTTTCCTTCGAGTGGTTAAACTGTTCTGAAGGCAACCTACTCTAATACTGATTGTTGATACTGAGAGGGAGGTGAATCAATATCAAGTACAATTTAGACCTTTTTCAACTTATACTTAAACCATTCAATTATATCCAATGATAAATGAACAATAGTATAATAGTTACACCAATACACCACAATACACCATGCACAATATATGAGAAATAATCAATAGTTATTGTTCAAGGGAAATAATAACTTCCAAAGGTAGCTACAGCTTCCAAATGTAAATGGAGGGAAAACCATCCAAGAGGAAGATACAATCCTCCAATATCAAAAGAGGGTTTAACTCTCCATCCTTGCCCCTTCCTTCCACCCAAGAATATATGATATATAATAAAAACTTATATTAAATCATCACCATCAACCAACCATCACATAGAACTTGATAATGCTTCTTGAGACTTCTTCAACTTATGAAATTCTTCAATTCTTGGAATACTCTGATCCTGTAGATAATATTACTCAATTTATTCTCTAAAACTTCTCCAAGTTTCACTCCTTGAATCCTCCCCAGAAAGAAGTTATAGAGAGAATGGTAGACCTTGTTCAATTCTGGTTTATTGAGGAGAGCGAACTTGTACAGAATCCCTCACGCTCAATATTTAACATCATATTCTGAAACTCACACACAATAAATTAGAGTCCGTAATATTTCCAATGAAACTAGTCTCACATCATTTGGATTCTCTATGAAGAAGTTATGACTTTTTTACCCGGAACACTTGTTTATTGACTAGCTTCAAGACTAGTCAAAAACCCTATCTTCCACACAGTGTATCTCCAAAATTATAGTGAATAAAGACCTGAATGTTTTACCATAGGTACCTTGATTTGTCTTCTAAATTCCATATCAATTTCACCATCTGAATCGTTCTAGAAAAAAATTTATAGCGAAAATGGTAAGATGACCTGTAAATAACATACCTTAGAACACATCACCAAAAGACTTCATCCTCCCTTGAAATCCAGCCTTCTTTACTTCTGATTTCCTCTGAAATTCGACTTGTATATGAAATGAATGTATAATGATATGCATTTATACCATTTATGTCACTTTATTTTAACATTAGGGCCGACTTGGCACTTTCTTATTTTGTAATTCTTTTCTTTAATTGTCTTCAGGGCCGACCTGCATTTCCTTCTTCAATTCACTTTGTCATCTTCAAAAATTCATTTCTCCTCAACCATGAGGATCCACATGATGTGTCACATACCACTAGAAACAACATGATGTATACTATCCATCCATGGGTGTTGTATTTGCATGTGCATTGTCCTTCATGTCCAAATACCATATCAATCTTGTGGTTCAAAACCAATGACTAGAGTTGACATCAATGACAACAACCAATCTTCCAACAAGCAGGATGCGGCGATCAAAGTAAAAATGGAAAAAATAAAAAGAAAGAAGTTTTTCCAGTGAATTTAAACAGTCAAAGAGTTCATCTGGATCTCCCAGTGACTCAGAAAATAGAACCCAGGCAATCAAAGCATAAAACAAGACAAACTAGGAAAACAATATGTTCCCCAGTATGGTCTTCAATTTTGTTATCAGATAAATCGGTAAGTGCTGACACAAACTAATCTCCCTAGTTTCATCCTAAAACTATAACAAAACAAGACAATATACTAAAATTTCCTTAGATTTCAGATATCAAATAAGAAGAGGATCCAAAACATACCTTTTAAATGTTGTGGACCTGACCTTGCCAATGTGATCCCAGCTCTGTCATAAGGCTTATGGAGAAGTATTTGAAAAGAAACACAAGCCAACGAAGACAAGAATAACATAGTCTATTCAATATGAAACTATGTATGTGATCAAGGAATCATACAATATGGACAAACAAGGTCCATGTAGGAAAGAAAAGTATATCTGTATTAAATAATGTGGAAGAAAGATACAACCAGATGCCTTGATGTTGTTATATTCCTTCCAACAGTTCCTTGCTTCCCACACACTTCTGCTCCACCGATTCTGAGACTATAGATTTGAAATTCACTCACAATATCAACTTGGCAAAGTGAAACTCAAAGCCAACTAGCCATTCCAAAAACTCCAAAATCTAACCTTCCCCATGAGAATTCCCCTCCTTTTATAAACTGAAAAGGATAGGGTGATGAGTTTAGGATGATCCCAAGAGATCAGGGAGGCGAATCAGATCCAAACTGATCGGAAGCCAACTCACCCTCAAAAATTTTGTTCTAGAAGCATCTAGAAGATTCTCTTTTTCCTTTGTATGGAAAATCATCGCACCCTTAACACCGAGCAAATTGCGATGACGTCACGGGATACTGATCGGAAGCCAACTCACCCTCAAAACTTATGTTCTAGAAGCATCTAGAAGATTCTCTTTTTCCTTTGTAAAGAAAATCGTCACACCCTTAACATTGAGCAAGGTGCGATGATCCCTCTTCATAAGGTTTTTACAAGGGAAAAGGCAATTTCATCTCTGTAGGAAAATTCATCTTCATTCTTTTTCAGGGATTGAGGCAATTGATCATTCTAAAGACAAAGGATAGGTTTACCTCATTAATGGTCATAGGGGTGACAAAAATAATGTGTAACATTGTAGATGCCTTATTATCATAGGTGTAAGGGAAAAAATTTCACACTACATCCTCATGTTCTACATTCATTAATGCAGTGGCTAGATAGAAGATTTTAATGTGATCGTCTTGGGAACTTGACTTATCTTGGTCAAACTTGGGAAGTATGTGGTCATGACTCTTAGATATATCATGAAGCTATCATGGCAGATTCAAGGCATCTTGAGCTCTCTAGGTAGGTAGTTGAGGTGGTTTACCTACCATTTGGTTGGTGAGAAGTTGTCTCATGATCTCATAGCTCGTGTAGTAAATATTATTTCTAGATCATGGGTTGAGGAACTCAAAGAGTGAGAAGGTGAGACAAGAGGAGTTGGTGGAATTGCGTTTAAACACTATGGGATTTTGTCAAGGGTGAGGTCAATTATATCATCTATAGTTTCAACTAGGGTATCTTCTTTGGTCTAGATGATGTTCCTATTATCTCTTCTTTGTTTATGAAGTAATGGAACAATAGGAAACTGGCTCATTTTTTTAGCATACTGCCAGGTAATATGATGAAAATTGTTAACCTCATGATTTGGAATAACGTATCGAGGTTCATGCTCTATCAAAATAGGATTTTGAAATAAAAAATACTATCTTCAAAAGTAGTTTAGGGTTTTGGTCATCACCTTGGATAGATGTGTGATGGTAATACAAGTTATGGTTTGAAAAATTAGAATGGAATTCACATGATTCAAAATTATCTCTATTGGTCATACAAGGTAACCCTCCTTCTAGTTCCAAAACTATTGGCAAGGTGAAATTCCCTATTCAACAACGGGGGTTATCCCCAATGAGAAGTCCCAATTAGACCTCACATTGTTTGGATTAGGGAATCTCTCCATATTCTAGCATGACAACCATTGTTGTTTTAAAGATCATTTTAAATCCTAAAAAACTAAATGCAAATGTAGATGCAATTCTACTCTATATGTAGAGTGCAAATCTATTCTATATTTCCTAGCTAGGAGGAAGTAACTAAAAGGCAATGGACATAGGGCCACCTATATTACTACTATTATCTCCAACAAGAAAGTCATTGAATGAATACAGGCATACATATGATTAATTGGATATGAAATCAAGAACATTATATGATCAAATAACTAGTTATGATTCCATGTTCATGGTTGTAGAAAAACATTTGAGAGATAAACAGAAACAAGGATGAATTCTTGATACATGAGAATAATCCACATAATAAAGAAGCATTCTTATTACGATTCCTTTATGGTATGCAAGATGATAAAATAAATAACATACACATGTAATATTAGAGTTAAATTCTTTCTCTAAATAGTTTGGCCAAGAATGCTTATCCTTATTGAAATTATCTAAAGAAGTTTACAAATAGTGAAACAATAAAAACCCCTTTCTATTTAGTTCTTATGCTACTTATAGGTAGTCCAACAAGATCTGGTTATAGGAAGTTTAACAATTTCTTGAATTGTTGGGAATGATGGAGTTTTATGTAACTCCTTTTTCTTGCATATGTTTGTTTATGTAATATTATGATGCTTTAAAAGTTTCATTAATTATATTGGCATAAGGGAATACATGCTCCTCTACTAGAATCCAGAGTATAGCAAGGTTCAACATTAGTTTTACAATATTAATGTCTGATTTTCTAGCAAGGATTTTAATTAATCCTATCTACCTAGATGGAGTCTCCACATGTATATTTAGCTTTAGGATTCTAGCATCAAAGATACATAGGATGGCTTAATCTATAGCTCCGATGTGATCTTCTAATGCTTTGCTTACTTAATGTTATGGTCTAAAATTCTGCCATGCTTCTAACTCTAGCAAGTTGTATTTGTTGGTGATCTACTCTACTTCTTGCCATAATATTTGCTCATTGGAAAATTCGTGAGCTACATCTTCCTACCCTTGTTGTTTGCAAGTTAATGCATGTAAACATGACAATGCATGCTAAAATAAAAGTGAATTAGGTGTAGTATGGATGTTGGGTACATTACAGAGTGTATCAGAGAAGGAAGCTAATGGAAATTGGTGGTTTTAAGAAGTACCCCATATCCTCAATGGTGGACGGAGGGTATTGGTTATCTTATGGAATTGTATCATGGTAGGAAGTTGATGGGAATTGGTGGTTTTAACATGTATCCCATATCCTCAATGGTGGATAGAGGGTATTGAGTATGTTACATATTGTTTGTTTCTTTTCCCCTCTTGTGCTTCTAATTTGACCCTACAATATTCATCTTCTTTCACTCTTCATCAACTCAATTTGTACTTTTTCTATGCTCCTCCTTTCAGTTTTTTTTTTTTTCCTTTTGTACTTTACTCTAGCTTTTACCATTACCTATAGGATCTAGCTCTTTTGTAAATTTGTTCTTCTTGCTATAATTCATGCTTGTATGACCATGGGTACCTAATCATTAAGGCATGTTGGGCCACAACCTTGAGGGGGTCATGCCTCCTCATTTTTTCTTCCCTAAAGTGATATACTACTTAGGCCTCACCTTATACCGCAATATATTTGAATTTGTCTATGCCATAAGATCCTATGTATAGAGGAAGAGGAGGCCATGGACCTCTCTTGACTTTTTGGAGTGAGGATCTAAATCCAAACAGGTAAGTTTAACATACTATTTTATAGATTACAAATTTATCTCGGACAAATCTGGGTATCAAATTTGGAGGCTTGGTGGCTCCCAACACTCTAATGCAAGTGGTGTTTTTCATTATGTACCAGTCTCTTAATACACCAACCACTTACATGGCTTCCTTTGTCATACATGGCATTGTGTTGTAGAAGTGGGAGCTATGAATTGATCACATATTTGTGTAAAGTTTTTCATGTTCTTGTGCTCCCATAACATCTCGCAATAAACAACATGAACTAGTAGATCACTTGGCTTCCATTGCCACCCTATCCCTAAAAACATATTTCCAACACATCTAGTAGATATGAGGACATGAAGAATTTTGGAGGAATTCCTGGGGTGTAATATTTTTCCCATGAAATGGTGTTTCTCATAGTCGTGGATAGGATATTTTACAAGCTAAAAATCTTACCTTTTTTCACTACATGGTATAACAATAGGAGCCAGACTTCTTTGAAAAGGGTTGCATCTTTCTTACCATTCAATCTGATTATTAGTGTGATTGTGWCTCTATATGGACACCGGATATTGTTGATTGGGAACATGYTTGTCTGTCGTGATTTGTATGCCTTCAYTCAAACCCACCAGCCTTCCATAGTTTCAAAATAGATTTTCCCCTGGTGAACTATGCAACCCACTCRTCCATCGTGCTAACTCCGGGCTTTGCCAACTTGTAATGAAATTGAAGAATCGAAGGCTGGAAGGAGGTGATAGCCTTCCCTTCATCATATTTAATCAATCTGTGATTGATGTCAACATGATCAATTAACCAAGAAATRATATCCACGCATGGGCGTGATGGTTGGTCTCGCTGTGACATTATGCAAATGAGATTTCTAGATGTTATGGAACATCTCTGTTTAGGTCTTGTTCTCTTGGATTTAGAATAGGTGCTAGATAAGCCTTTTCTTTGAACATCTGATAAATTTCTCCCCAGTGTAGATTACCAAATTGGTCCAAATTGCATTCAGTATTACCCATGTCAACAACATTACACATTAACAACTTTAACAATGGTAACATGTGATTTTTCCTACTATTCCTTCGTCAAAAAAGACAAATATTGTATTGGTAATAATGTCCCAATCATGGAAAAATAATTCTTCAATGGAATTGTAATTTTGAGTGGAGATTGAATTAACAATGCATGAATTCATCTGCATATTTCATATTTAATGAAAAGTGGTATTGAAATTTCAAAAAATCAGACTTTTATTACTCACTTTGGGAAGATTTATAATTTGTTGTGTACAAGTAATAACAAAATGATAGCTCAAAAATCGAATCTCAGGCAAGAGCTAGCCACCAGACAGAGCTGTGATTTCTTCATAGATTTGACCAAGTGGGATAAATAAAATAAAAATAAGAGTGAATATCTTTGTAGAGTGGCCTCTTCGAAATTGTTTTCTGTAGGGTTCGCTGTGCTAGAGATGAATATGTATATGACTCGAGAGCAAAGGAGGAGGTGTGTACCACTTTTTAATTAGAAACCCTTACAATCTATTCAACAAAATAGAGATTCCAAGAAAAATATATCTTAATTTTTTCTGACTACTAATAACTAGTATATTTGGCAGATAGTATATACACTATCAAAATATATCTCAACATATATATATTAATCTACATTGTATATATCAATCATCACAACATTGAATATTGTATAACAGGTTAATTATTGTTGCCAGCTATCACAGATGATCGTATATGACTGTATATGACTATAATGAGTCATTACATCTCAAGGATTATAATGTGTCACTCTAGAAATGACCACTTGACTGTTGAACCGTTTCACAGTTAAAGTGTTGCGGGGTTAATTAGAGGAATTGCGGAGGGTACATGGTGCATTTTGGATGGAGTGTTGGCTAGCTGTTTTATGAAATGGTTTTTTCGTCAGAATTTGGTGATATAAATCTACTCAAATTACCATTTTTTGTTGTTCAAAATTCATTTTTAAATGCAGAAATAGATTCAGCAAGCTGAAAAACTCCTAGAGTACTAGGATTATACAGAAATAACCACTCAGATCTACGAATCCAACAATTTCTCTTAGAGCAAGTAAAACTGAGTTGACTAACTAGTCACCAAATTACAACTAAACAATTAAACAAATGTAAAATTATAATTTTATCAATAATTGTGTTGTGTTGCAAGATTCCCATTAAAAAAAATAAAAAAACTTAGAACTTTTATCAAATAAAGCTGCTGAAATTATAAACTATCCATGCAATGTATGTTAAGGAAAATACCTAATTACATCCTTAACTAGTTAGTTAGTTAGTTTACTGTTACAGGAGTTGGTAACTCCTAACGTCTTGTAACCATATTGTGTAACTATACATGTTCATATTAATAGAATACACACCAATAATGTAGTGTGTTGCATCAAATTTGTCTCTACTTAATCTTTTCATGGTATCAGAACGGGTTTGAAACTCACTCCATCACTGGAGGGCCTACTCCATCACTGGAGGGCCTAGGAACCCAGGGATATGGAAATCACTCCCGTTTAGAAAAAAAATATCGTTGTTTGAACTGCAGCTACAGAGTAGAACAGTTGTTCGCTATAAGATCAAAACTCTCAGGGATATGGAAAATCGAGAGGAAAGGCGGGAGCTACGAGCTGTCATAGTCGTCGCGAGGAGAAGATCTCGGCTTAACAGAAAATCACGGACATTAAAGGCCGGTCGCTGAACAGTCAACAAGTTATCCTCTGAAGAATCCCAAAAAGGATTGCAGACATAAAGAAACTTAGCGCTGCAGAGAATCTTCACGAATCCAAGCAAGGAGTGTATGGAAGCAAGGAACTTCGCTCGGGAGTCCTCACGTATGCGCTGGAGAATCTCAGCCGCCGCGAACCAGGAGAAAGTAAAGTATTTATTATAATTATTGAAGTTTTTGGAATTATTGTTTTTGTGTTGAGATTCAAGACCTCAATATGAAGGTGAATATGGTGTTGTTATTTTGTTAGAATTAGTTATTCTAATAAATATAATAAATGATAGGAGAATATGGAAAACAAATTGTGATGAGATTTATTTTGGCATTTATAAAGAGAGTTGCAAAGAGATAAGAAGTTATGTGAATCATAACTTTTCCGCATTAGCATTATTGAGCAGTAAAAACTGCATGAAGAAAGTTGCAAAGAAGAAAGATGGGCAGAGACATGCAACAAAATATAACTAAAACAAAATATAACTAAAGTTTTGGTTTTTTCATTCATCAGCGAATACATAAGAAATGAATTGTTGTAATTTGAGAGGTGTATGTTCGGTTGATTAGACACTCCAGCAAGTTTTTTGATCTAATTATTTTGGTCCCATTTGTAAGAAGTTGTGAGCTTTGCTATAGGCAAGCTTTGTTCCCCATGTTCACTAAGCCCTGAATCAGGCCTATATAGGTCAATATGTGATCATGTAGCATATATCATTGGTAGATACAAGGGTGTCTACTCTTATGCTAACTTGATGATTGTATCGAAGAATTTGAATGTGGTATGAAGCCAACTTTGGTAGATACAAGGGTGTGTGGTATGAAGTCTACTTTGATAAAGGAATGTGGTATGAAGTCCACTTTGGTAGATACAAGGGTGTCTACTCGTACGCTAACTTGATGATTGTATCGAAGAATTTGAATCTTCCATTAACAGGGGAAATGTGAGATATTAATCTCAGAGTCAAGGACCAAGTTTTGTTTAAGGGGGAGTGTGAAATCTATTGCATTATTGCATTGGACGTTGGTGATAGTGATGGTGATAGTGATAGTTTTTCCCGGATGTAATTAAGGTAAGGGAGAGCGTTAAGGAAAATACCTAATCACATCCTTAACTAGTTAGTTAGTTAGTTTACCGTTACAGTAAAGTCTTATTCTTTCTCTGCTTAATCTTTTCAATGTAACTATTTGATAAGATGCTAAAAGGCCGCTGGTTAAAGAAAGAAAAAAGTCACGAAGAGTTTGCTAAGAGCATGTAAAATATAAAATATGCTCTTACAGTAAATTAACAGATTATAAAATCTCTCAGCGGTACATTCCCGCAACACATCTGCAATTTAGGAAATGTGATTTTCTCCAAGCTCGCTGAAGTCTGTGCACAAGTTATAAATATTATTTTTCCGACATCGTCTCAAATATTCCTTAAACCTTGGTTGAGGTCTTCGTGACTATCACAAGAATTTATCTCTTCAATGCGATGTGAACTGTCATTCGATTACCAAAAACATTATTGTCAGGCTGAATCCGATGGTGGGGTGCTTCGTGACTTTACAGAAAGGGTTTTCAGCCGTCCAACAAAGTCTTCACGAGTCTGAGCAGGATCATCGTTCGAAGGAATGCTTTCAATAATTACTAAGGCAATTTGCAGCATCACTAAGATGATAAATTTGCATTAATGTGGCGTGCTCCCATAGTTGTGGGGGAATACTCTTAAAAGGTTGTGAAGAGGCACAAGAGACTTCGAAGATAAAAATATTTTATTTTCTTTGCCTGTGCACATTATTCGTAGATTTAGAAAAAACTTTTCTGTAGCATTCAAGAAATGAAACTCAGTCATGGGCAATTCCGAAAACATTTTTTCTGTTGTTTGCCGAAACTTTTGTGTGGATCGTATTCAGATTTTCCAGCATCCACATATAATACTTAATTTAATTTCCTGTATAGTCTGCATTCACCTGATTTTCCCCGAGCTTTGTAAAAGTAGCTGGAAATGATAATTAATACAGCAACTAATGCTCCAACGACGCCTTGTTCTAGCAGTGTGGATGTGTTCACAACATTATTAGTGTAAGGTTTCTGAAGGTTCTACTCACTCGGGAAGAACTGGATCTTAAAAGCATTCAGAACGATCTGGTTTGTGCTGCACATCAGTAGGCTATGCTTCATTATTTCTCCAATCATCATTTTTGCTTTCCTAATTTTCTGTCAATGCAAGTGAATGTCCAAGGTCTATTTCCTTATATATCAATGTATCGGAATACCAAGGTCCTACAATCTACCTAAAACTCCGTGCCATTTGGAAAGAGAGTCATATCTATACCTCTTATACCCTTCAATTACTTTGTTTGACTTGGATTTCATTCTTCATAGATGTTATTACTAATGTTAATGTTTTGAATGTTTGACTTGGATTTCAACTATTAGTGTTGTGAATGAGTCATGTGAATGAATCATTATATAATTTGTCATTTATTTTTGTATTTTTTGGGTGGAAAATTTGGAGGATTTGGTTTGGAGGGCTCTTTTAAAGGGAGGTTTTTATTTTGGTGATTTGAGGTCCAGCAGCAGGTTTGAGGCATCAAATGATAGTTTTTGGGGTCAAAACTTTGCAAGCAAATCTCTATGTTGTTCTTCCAACAATGCAAAAATGACCTTGATACTACATTAGCCCAAGTTACTCACACATGAGGCTAGTCATGCCTGGATTTTCAAGAAAATTCTAAAAGATATAAAACCCTAACACTAATTGAGGATTGAAACATGCAAAAACCTTAACCCTAATCCTAAACTCACCATATATAAAATACTATACCACTAAAAAAACAAAAAGTTTTGTTATTTGAATATCGTTATTATTCCATAATTTTTTTTTTTTTTTTTTATAAATAAGATATTAAAACATAACTCTATATATCCTCGTAGGTCTTACTATCCAACTCATTCTAGAGTTCTCCCCAAATCCCCAAATAATGCGATCCAATCATGCACATGCTTCATGTTCAAGTAACCAATCATGTAACAACACAAAAATATCAAATCAAAGTATGCACCTTATGTTAATAGGTATAGTTATAAAGGTCTTCAA
>ML778651.1:1727681-1784720 GCA_009831015.1 Picea engelmannii | reverse complement strand
CTAGAGAAAATCTCTCTATGAGGTGGCATCACCCATTGTACTATAAATATGTAACATTGGAGTGAATAAGTATGTGTTGGCTATTATGCCTTTTCCGCCATGTTGTTGTTCTTGTCTCAAATTTATTGTGTTTAATTTCTTCACATAAGTTATTGATTCAGTTTAAATAAAATATTTTATTAATTAACTGTTTCCCCTCAAATCAATCTTTGAATGTTTTTTCAAAAAAATATATCATGTAAAAGTATTTATATTATATAAACTAGCATATCTTTTAAGTGGGTGAATGAGAATGTCAAAATAATTTGAGCGAAGTTTTCATATTAAAGTTGTTAAATAAAATAATAGAGATCTTAAATTAAAATGATCTTATTTGAAGTTGGTTCATTATTTTAAATAGGATGATAAATATGTCAATGATGATGGTATTTAAAAATATGTGTTGGTTTTATATCTTTTATAATAAAAAGTTCAATAACAATATACTAAAAATGATCTTATTTGAAATTGGTTCACTATTTAAAATAAAATTTTATTTTAAATAGAATGATAAATATGTCAATAATGATGGTATTTAAAAATATGTGTTGGTTTTATATCTTTTATGATAAAAAAAATAATAACAATATACTAATTATTTGACTAAGTTAAATAAATATAATTTTTTTTATAATTTTAATAGTTATATATAATAAGGATTAAGTTTATATTATTATATTAGTTAGTAATATATTAATATGATGATGATGATAATGATGATTAACATCCATTAAGACCAAATTTAATTAATAAAAATAATTATAAAGTTGTCAATTGAATATCACTTGAATTTAATTTAAGTTGTTTTGGGATGAACTAATTTTATTTTAAATAGGATGATAAAGATGTCAATGATGATGGAATTTAAAATTATGTGTTAGTTTTATATCTTGTGTGGATACAAAATTTAATAACAATACACTAATTATTTGACTAAGTTAAATAAATGTAACTATTTTTATAATTTTAATAGTTATATATAATAATGATTAAGTCTATATTATTATATTAGTTAGTAATATATTAATATGATGATGATAATGATGGTTCACATCCATTGAGACCAAATTTAATTAATAAAAACAATTATAAAGTTGTCAATTGAATATCACTTTAATTTAATTTAAGTTGTTTTGGGATGAAATGTATCCTTAACAATTAAATTGTGTTCTTATAAATGCAATTAAATTTTATAAATTTTTCTTATAACTGAAGCTTATATATAATAACTATTATTAATAATAATTTATTAAGAAAACAAAATAAAAAATAAACTTTAGAGTGGCAACATGATGAAGGTCCAAATTTCACAAAGCTAGAGTCGAAACCATTTTGACTTGAATTTTAAAAACATTATTTAAGATTAATTATAAAAATACTAGTTAATAAMTTATTAAAAGCTTATATATAATAACTATTATTAATAATAATTTATTAAGAAAAYAAAATAAAAAATAAACTTTAGAGTGGCAACATGATGAAGGTCCAAATTTCACAAAGCTAGAGTCGAAACCATTTTGACTTGAATTTTAAAAACATTATTTAAGATTAATTATAAAAATAATAGTTAATAAATTATTAAGAATATTGTGTTTGTCATTATTCTTTATATTATAGTGCAAGGCCTTCATCAATGCCCACTAACTTAAGAATCTTCAATTAGAGTGTAATTCCATGGATTTTTTTAGTGAAGCTTAATTTTACCTATGGTCATGTTCAAAATAATACTCACTTATAAATATGTATCAAAGTTATGAAATAATTCTTTTGGCTAAATATCTCTATATTCTAGATCTTATTAAAATATAGGAACATTAATCTTTCATATTACACCCATATTTAATAATGCCCCTTAACCTTATCTACAATAAATGACTCATTTTGTAAAGAAAAAACATATCTATGAAATCACCTTTTTGGAAAAACATGTTAAAACTATAACACCATCCCTTCTACTAAGTAATCCCCCATCCTTGGCTCCATAGGCAGCCCATCTAATATAAAAGACACCATCTTATTAAAAAACATTCTTTGTGAATATGCTTGAGAGCTATGAAATCCTACTATAAAAGACTTCCTATGAATATGCTTGGAAGCTATGAAATCCTCCCCTTAGGGATACAATCTAAAACCATGAAATTATTCATTCTTCTAAGAAACCCACCATCCTTAGCATTAAATGACTCCCTTGCACATATGTGTAATCTGCAAAAATATAACATGGCATTTGAATAATTAAACATTAATGGAACAATAATAGCATTTAGATTATAAGCTAAGTCTAATTTTGTATGTAGCAAATCAAACTATTCTTTGGAATGTCTTTTTATTCTATTTATTTTTGTGGAAATTTTCAAATTTCAAATTTAAAATGTTGGAATTGTTATTTCAATAAAAATGGATATTAACAAATTCATTTGTAAAATGAAAAATGATTAAGTTTCAAATTTATAATTGTGATTTTTCAGATTTGGATTCCTTACTTACAATACTTCATTTTCACAAGACAAATACATGTTCATAATAATGTTTTTAAAAAGTTAAAAAAATAAATAAAAAATAAAAAATAAAAAATTAAAAGATAATTATGTTAATAATAATATTTTTTTTAAATCATAAAATTTCCAAAAAATTAAAACAAACAAATATATACTAATAATATTAAAAAAACATTATAATTTAAAAAAACAATTTTTTAATAAAAATTAAAAAGAAATAATTTTAGAAGATAATTAAACAAATACATGTTAATCAATTTTTTTTTTTAAATCATCAATTTTCAAAAAATTTAAAACATTTAAAAAAAAAATATTATATATGAATAATATTTAAAAAAATTAAAATAATATTTAAGATAGTTCCATAATAATAATAATAATTTATTCTACCATATGAGAAAGTGAAAAAAATAGAATGAGTATGGGTATGGAATATATTTAGAAGTTGATAGTAACTGGAACTTTGTTTCGCAATGTCTCAGGAGTGTTCCTGGAGCTCCATTGGTTTGCTTCGGTAGTCTTTCAGTTGTGCATGTAGATGATTCTTCAGAGAGGGTAAACTCCTTTCGAGAGTTTTTGTACTGTTGATTGGAGATGGCATTTGAGTGAGCTTATTTTCCAAAGTACCATTATGTTTGCTTCAACTCGAGATGTGTTTCACAAAACGTAGATGAAATATGGGCAACTTGGCGATGTAGCGAAAACGAATACTCTGGGGATTCACAGGTGGTGTTAAGAAAGGTGCTTATCATCAAGAAACAAAATATGTATTGAGGTCAAAGAGTGCCCACAAGCACATAGAATTTCAGTATTTTTAGCCAGGGCATTTTGATAGATATTCATAAACTAACATAATTATATAATTTAAATTAAAGTCGTTAATATACAACAGATTGTGTACTTCCAGAACAACAGTATTAGGCCTATCATGGGAAACACTTTTGTCAAAGGGCCTGAAAATATGAACAATACTTTTATAAAGGGTTCTAAGGTATGGACAATCCTCTCACAAAGGGTTTGAATTTAAAAAGCATTATGTCACGGTTATAACATAATTAATAGTTCTAACCATTTATTTGCGTTATTTAAAAATATTGATGGGTAAAATGTTGGTGTTAATCTCAACAGGTAAAAAACTGAATGCATCAATCCACATCTAGCATTTATGCATTTAAAACTTGAATCCACAAATGGTGTCAGTTTCCGCGCAGGCCTGGATAATGCAGGTATATATGCATTTAAAACTTGAATTCGCAGATGGTGTCGATTTCCTCACAGTCATGGATAATGCAAGATGAGGGATGGGTTCGACTCAACCTACCAACCTAGAAATTCCCCCCCCAAAGCCTTTAAACCCACGTGTGCCATCAGAAGGAAAAGGTTGGGGAGTCCTGCATGTTCCCGATGTCGAAGACGTCCGAATTTGGGAAACGAGTACCCACATATCAAACATGCTGCAGGGATGGAACAAGCTACTTGTTTTTGGTGTTGTTAGTTTGTTTTTATTCCTCGCAGAGATGGAACATGTTGCTTGCTTTTGGTGTTGTTAGTTTGTTTTTCTTCCTCACTTTTGAAAAACTATAGCATGTGGTGAAAAACTAATGAAAAAAGAAAAAACAAAACAACTTGGATATCTTGCTTACCAAGATGAATGCAAATCTAATATGTTAGACCATATATTTTTAGGTATGCTAACTCATGGTTTTTAACTACAAATTGTTTTTAACTGTGTTTGTCCTGTTAGTAGACATGGTGCTTTTATACTATCGCCTTGCTCTTCTAGTTACCCGAAAAGTAGGCCTAGTAAGCTTCCCCATTACACTACTTCCCATGAATCTTCATGTCTTCATAGACAGTGTTCTTGCAGCAAGGAAGTGTTTTAACAGATCTACGCAATGACACAATGGAGTGGCACGTGTGAAAAGAGCAAATTTAGTAGCCCAAAACCTTGACACTTTTCGTATGCATGTAAAAGCTTATTTAGTATTTTCATTTGAAAGAAATTGTTCCATGAGGAAAAAAAAAGGAAAGAAGATGCCTATTTTCATTTGAAAGAAATTGTTCTGTGGGGAAAAAAGAAAGAAAGAAGAGGAATAGAACATGGTATAAGTGCAATCAGAACATGTGTTCATTCTGAACCCTCTGTTGGTAATGTTGAATTGCCTTTTGCATTGTGATTTGTTTTCCAGGACTGGATGTTGGACTCGATCATGGAATGCAGTAAATATGTTTTCCACTAGAGGGAGATGTGAGTATGGTGAAGATCTGAGAAGCAAGTCGTCTACTAGTGCCAAATTTCTGAAAGGTATTCCTAAAAAATTTAGTTAGGGAAGAGATGAAGTTGAGTATAAATTTGTGAAGGATAGGAAGGAATTTCCCACTGTGATTTTTGCTGGCAGCAAGCCATATTTGAGGGGGTTTGGGCACAGGGATGAAAGCAAATATGTGGGATTGACTAAAAAGGAAAGGGCATAGAAGAACAAGAAGAATAATGTTGAATCTAGTTTGTGAGCACGAGGACAGTGGCACAAATATAGGGAGAGTGGTGCATGAGTTTGAAGAAATTTCTGGGAAACATACTATAGATGGGCACGTTGTTGTTGGTATCAGAGGCCGAAACAAACAAGAGTATGTATATGATATTGGGGAGAACTCTTGGAGCACCGAAATTCATGAGCTATGGAACTTGATGTATATTTTCAAGGTACATAAGTCTGATAGACCTGATGCAAAACTGGAACATAAAAACTTTTGATCTCAACATTAATCCAACTGGGCATACTACTCTAACCAAACAAGAATCCCATTTCACTACTCATTATACCATAACTACTACAGGCAAGATAACAAAAATTGATCAAATCTACTATCCTCAGAAGAAAATTGTCAGAAAAATTTAGTAGCACACCTGATTCATAGCAACTGTGTAAATATTCTCCTCAAAACGCAAAACAATTGTTTTTAGTTCACTCATGACATCTGCACCTATCTGTAGCATGTGTCTCTGAATAATTTCCATTCTGTGAATTCAAGGCGATCGTTAACCATTCGTACAAGGATTATTGCATAGAACTTGATGTATAGAACCATTCATACATTAGTTGATATGATTTTGTATGTTTAACGAAGCAATAGTATTAAAAAAAAAAATTAAAAGCTATGAATAGATTGTGTGTACTCAACTACCCCTACCACTGTTGTTGTATGGAAGATGTCACCCAAGTATTAAAAAAGCACACATCAATAATAAATACCATGAGAAGTTTAAGCTCGATTGAAACCATCGAAAGTTTAAGCATTGAAGTCCAAAGTCATCGAAAAGATAATGAAAGAAACATCAAAGGTTAAATTTGATCCTCTATTCTATTGAAATTATGCATTGCCCAAATTAAAAATAAAAATATTATGAAACATGTTGAAGATCAAAAAACAAAACATGAAAAAACCATTGGGTATGTTGAAGATCAAAAATAAAATAGTACTCCAAGGAAAATCTTGTTGCCACTGAAGCTAATTGAAATGGAATTAACATTTCCCAAATAAAAAATCACAAATGAGTGTGGATTAAATAAAATTATAATCGCCCAACTAAAATTATAAAATCATTATTTTAAACCAGATGGGTGAGGATAGAGCGTTGTCCACTATACCATAGTCTCACCCAGATAAGTTCGACCCAGATGGAGACCAATTTGTTCCTGTCATGTTGAGAGGTTGGGATTCTTTAACCTCCTTTTTAAACATATCATGAGTGTCGATTGTTGCGTGGAATATGTCGCCGAAGTATTAAAAGCACACACATCAATAATAAATACGTCCATTACTAACATTATAGAAAGTAAGCGATGAGGGTAAATAAAGAACTAATCAACATAAATAAAGGCGTGTCCTAATCAGAAAAGAAATGAAATGCATGATAGTTGGAGCGATAAGGTGGTTTTGCTTGGCTAACAGCTGGAGTGATAAGGTGGTTTTCATGGTTGAGAGGTTTTGGTTGACAAGTTTTGTTTGGCTAACAACTGGAGTGATAAGATGGTTGAGAGGTTGAGAGGTTTTGGTTGACAAGTTTTTCTTGTTGACATGTTTTCTACAAAACCTATCCCTAAAATATGCCTTTAGCATAATTATTTTAATGCAAGAGCCCCTCTTTCAAGAGCAAAGTAGAAGAAAAAATAAAAAAAGCTTGGATTAGTGAATTTAAGGATTTCACAAGTTTTCTTTTTCCAAAAGAAAACTTAAAAATTACATAAATTGGTTATAAATTAGTATCACTTGCTTGGGATTTTTTAAGGTTAAACTATCCGACACATGGAATTTTTATAGATAAATTAACCTAGTAATATAGTGATAAATAGATCTTCTTAAATATGCACATGTGTTAATGTAGTTACAAAATTTAATTATTAACAAATGAAATAAAATATTTCTTGTATGCATAYTAAATTATAATATTTGATGTGCAAGTTATTTGATTTATCCTAACATCGAAGTCTAGTGTAGAGGAACACAAAGTAGTAGGCATATCTAAGTTAATGATAGGTTTTTCACATGCATACCAAATGCACTTGAATCACTAATTTTAATAAATCTTTTACATGCTTGGTTGGTCATTGATCCAGATTTATGAGCGGAACAAAATGAATAACAGATTGAATGTAATAATACAAAGATACGGAGAACACCAACATATATCCAGTGAACAATAACGTCTATTGAATAAAAAGTAGGATGAAACTATAAAACTACAGAACTGAAACAACTTACTCGAATGGTGGTATTTATCTCTGAGAAGAGATGTCGCTACTACGTGCATCTGTTTGAGTAGAATGATTACAATGAGGCTCCATAGGCCTTTTTAACATTACTCATGAATGCCCAAAACCCTATACATCCAAAAACCTAACCCTAGGAGATGAAACAAAAAAAGTTATGTGGGCCTCGATGGGTAAGCTGGTACCTCAACTTCTCGGGGTCATAAATTTTGCGTACGACCTTTGTTTTAGGCATTTGATAGCCCGCTGGAAAGGTATTTTCGAGAACTACACATAATGTCGTCAAACTCTGACTCCATCCACATTTTGATTGTGGCAAGACAAGAAAAAACATTGTTTAGGTCCCCAAAATGACCCTAGAAGTACAGAAAGATGTACTAATATGAAAAATTCCAAAATAAGCCAGTTGGAATAGGTGGGAAGCCACCAATATCCACCTGGATGCTTTGTAGAGATTTAGGGAAACCCCGAAAGTGAATAACCCACAATTACAAATAAATCTCATCATTACAAAGAAACGTGTTGAACTAAAAACTATCAAGATGAGGCAGTTGGAATAGGTGGGTGGCCACCATGATCCACTTGGATCAGTCCTCCCCCATAGGAAGAAAAGGTCTCCATTGTGTTGAGTGCCCCATCAAGTAAGGAAATTTATCCTAAATTTAGACTTGAGTGAGCCACTTGTCTTAGTGTAGAAGTTTCCCTACCTTGATAACCAAATAAAGTTGGATCCTCTGCTAGCGAGTGCCCTTGACCTGTGTGTCCACTATGTGATCAGTGGATGCCTATTCCATGCAGCTAGGGTTGATATCTGTTGGTTTTAATTTTTTTCAATCTCTGAGGTGTCCAACAATGGTGGAAAATATGGCCGAAGGAGGTCCACATTGAACACTCGATGCAAGCCAAGGAAGGGTGGAGTGTCAAGATCAAAATAATTTCCACCCACAACCTTGGTGATAGTGTAAGGTCCATAGCGAAGTGAATGGATCTTTCGATGGGGCCCTGTAAGTTGCTCTTTCTGCAAATGTAACTAGACATTGTCTCCCACCCAAAACTGGTCCACTACTCGGTGTTGATCATAGCACTGCTTGTACTTAGCATTAGCTTTCTGCAAAATATCATGGACCTGTTGGCAGATGTGTTGAATCCACTCAATGAATCTGGTGGCTTTGTTGGACTTAGACTGAACATGGGAATATTATGCATGTGTTGTTGCAAGAGGTAATGCAACATCAATGGGACCTAAGGTTTAGAATCCCAACCCCACCTGAAATGGGCTATGTCTAGTGGAGCTATGGAGAGCCATGTTTTAGTTGTGTTGAACATAGGGAAGAATCTCATCCCATGTATGCATATGCTTGGATTTATACATGCGCATGATTTGCACAATCATCTGATTGAAGATCTTTGTTTAGCCATCAGTTTGGGGGTGGAAAGCAGTGGATTTAGTGAGCTTGGTGTCCAACAGTGACCAGAGACTCGACCAAAATGTGTTGAGGAACCTGTTGTCCTGATCTGAGATGATGGTATGTGGTATCAAAAAATGGACCCACACCTATACAAATAAGAGCTTGGCAGTATATTTCGTTGTGATTCTCTTCTTGCGGGCTGTGAGAATGGCCATTTTCGAAAACCCATCATCCACCACAAATACACAATCATTCCCTTTCTTGGTGGATGAAAGGCAAGACATGTAATCCATCGATATGGATTCCCAAGACCTCTTGGGAGTATGAAGAGGGGTGTATAAGCCTTGCTTCTTGATGGTTGGCTTGGCAATGGCATAGGAAGTGCAAGATATGATATATTTGTTGATGTCCTGACGAAGTTTTGGCCAATAAAATGTTTCTATAGAATGACCACAGGTTTCTCCACGTCAAAATTTCCTACCATCCGACTATAGTGAGCCTCCCAAACTAACTTTGCACGATCTATTGCAGGAACACAGAGGTGGCCCAGATGGCATAACAATCCATCCTCAATGTGAAAATCAGTGGCATTCTCTCCTATACCCAAGAGATGATAGGTGGTGGTGAAGTCAGGGTCACGCAGATAAAGTTGGGGACACTCAAATGCCTCATTCCCATAGGAATGGAGCATGGTGGTGAGTGCAACAATAGGAGGTCAACTAAGGAAGTCGGCGGCATGATTTGTGCTCCATGTCTTATTATTGATTTTGAGATGGAACTGCTGCATGTATGTGAACCCGTTTTGATGGCGGTCGTTCTGCAACTTCTCCCTTGTCTATATGAACTATAGATGTTTGTGATCAGTGTGGATAATTGTCTCCTTTCCCAGAATGTAATGTTTCCATTGACGGCATGATTTCACAATGGAATACATTTCCTTGTCATAGGTGGAGTATTTATGGACGATATCTGAGAGTGTCTCACTATGGTATGCTATGGACGGATTTTGTTTAATGCTCTGTAATCAATGCAGATCCACCAGGTCTCGTCTTTCTTCTATACCAGTACAATTGGGATTCTACAAGGGAAGGATTTGGTTCAGATGTGCCCCTTTTGAAACAACTATTTGATCTAGCACTTGATTTCATCATTTTCCATCAGTGAGCGACGATAGACGGGTCCATTAGGCAGAGGTGCACTGGGGGTTAGATCAATTGGATGCTTGACTTAGCAGTGCATCGTTACCCCAATGGGTGAGGAGAAGATGTCTATGTACTCTTCCACGATCCCATCCACTTGATTATACTGCAAAGAGGGGCTCTGTGTAGAGGTCATGGATGTGGTCGTGACCTTCTGCTTACTGCGAGTATGGATCAAAAAGAAGAAGAAATTCCCGGTCTTTGAAATGACCTTACTACATTGCTTAGCAGAGATTAAATAAATAGTGTTAGGCAACGCTACCTTTGGTATCATGTACAATTTTCTACCCAAAGTAATAATAACATTGTGGGGTCTAGACTCATACACAACATGTCACTTCCACAAATATGGTTGGCCTAAAAGAACATCACAAACTTCAAGAGGAGAAATATCACACAATAACTCATCTTTGAAGGGCTTGATGCCATAGGGAAGACGACATTGTTGGCTTACGCGAAGATCTCTTCCTTGGAGAAGCCATCCAATGGTGTAGGGTTGCGGGTGCAGTGTTATAGGTAGTTCTGGCTGCTTAACGACCTTTGTTGAGATCAGGTTCTTCTGAATTCCGCTATCGACAATGAAATGAAGTGGAGCCCCCTTTATCTACATCTGTGAGTGAAAGAGATGTTCCCCTTTCTCTAGTTCACTTGGATGGAATTTGGTGGTAGTGACAGTGGCACTAGGTTCAACATTGATAATTCTCTTCCCACTTTTTGGATTTGATTCGGAGTCAGAATCTTCTTGTGACTCGGATGCTTTCAGCTCAGCCACTAGTGACTGCTTGGAGTGACATTCTTCGGTGTTGTGCCAAGGGATTTTATGGTATTCTCACCACTTTCTTGTGTCCTTCAACTTCTCATTACCCTTCTTAGGCTGTCGATTGGACAAGTTTTCCTGAGAGTGGCCATCTTTGCTCTATCCTTTGTTTGGTGGGTTGTGACCACCCTTGCCCTACTTTGATTGTGAGGAATTGCATATCCAAACTCTCGCCTATTCTTCTTAAATTTTTGCTCGATCTTGATAGAATATCGGTAAGCCACACCTAATGATGCAATGTCCAGAAAATCCATTTTCGTTTGAATGTATCTATGCAGAAAACCGCAGTATTCGAGCACTAGATGTCATTTAGAGTCTTTGATACCCAATTTGGTTCATAGAATATGGAAAATATTGGTGAAATATTGTACTGTCTGGTCCCTTTCCTGACTTAGCATGGTCCATCTTTTGTACTGGTCCTCATAACTTCCAACAAGGTAGTATTGTTCTTTAATGGCATCCCTGAAGGAATCCCATGTGGGGGAAACCCAAATATTGTAGATTCCTCTATGGTCCTTTGCTCAGAGTAAGTATTCCACCATCCCTTAACATGGGGGACAACCTTGAGAAGTGAAAAAGTAATATTTTCCCTATCGAAAAATTTGTGGACCGAAAAATACCCTTCGAGCAAATTCAACCATTTATCTACAACATCTGAATCTATCAATCCTTCAAATAATGGAATATCAAAATTTATGTGTACCTTGAAGGGGGATGTGTGGCCACTTGATGAAGATGTGTCTCCTACAGGAAATCGTCGAACGATCTGTGAAAATTTGTCCATCATTTCATTCTTTTGTCACGCAAGGGATTCCTTGAGCAACAGTTTAAAAGGATCTCCTGCTCCATCATCTTTCTTCTCGTCCCCCATGATTTGTGGTCTGGATCGGTGTGACCGATCTTGCAAAGGCTTGACTGGTTTGATTCCCAACTTCTTGTACCTAGACCTTGTCGGGGACATGCACAAAGAAAAACAAATGAAGAGAAGACTGCTCTAATACCATTGATCCGGATTTATGAGCAGAACAAAATGAATAATATATTGAATGCAATAACATAGAGATATGGATAACAACAATAATTATCCAATGAACAATAACTTCTATTGAATAAAGAAAATAGGATGAAACTGTAAAATTGCAGAACTTAATGATCCAGATTATTTTTGGAACAAAATGAAAGTAGAGATGTTAAAATGAAATACTCATGAAACTTTCCAGAAACAGAGAAATACAACAATACTTTATTTCTAAGAATTGTAAAGATACTGTAAAAATATAGAGTGCAAGACTCACTAGAATGGTGGCAGTTTTATCTCTGAGAAGAGATGTGACAGGTATGCTCATTTGCAATAAGATGATTACAATGAGGCTCTGAAGGCCTTTCTATGATAAACATGAATGCCAAAACCATAGACATCCAAAAAACTAACTCTAGGAGATGAAACTCCAAAAGTCATGTGGGCCCTGTTTGGGTAAGTTAGTACATTAACTTCCCAGGGTCATAACTTTTGCATACAATCTGCGTTTTAGCCACGTGATAGCCCGTTGGAAAGGTATTTTAGATAAATATGCATTACACCATCAAAATCCAACTCCGTCTATAGTTTCACTGTGATGAGCCAAAAAAACACAGTTTAGGGCCCCAAAACAACCCTGGAAGTACAACAAAATGTGTTGACATGACAACATACAAAATAAGCTAGTTGGATTAGGTGGGAGGCCACCAGTATCCACCTGCAATATGTGTAGGGATTCAAACATCCCCGGAAGTGTAGAACCCACAATCACAAAGAAGTACAGAAGAATGTTTTACACTAAAAACTAAAAAGGGGAGCTAGTTGGAACAGGTGGGTGGCCACCAATATCCACCTGCATCACTCAAACAACTTACTCGAATGGTGGTAACTATCTCTGAGAAGAGATGTGGTTGTTACATGAATTTGTATGAGTAGAATTCTTATAATGAGGCTCCAGAGGCCTTTTTAACATTACTCATGAATGCCCAAAACCATAGACATCCAAAAACCTAACCCTAGGAGATGAAAGGCCAAAGTTATGTGAGCCCCGATGGGTAAGTTGGTACCTCAACTTCTCAGGGTCGTAACATTTGCATACGACCTCCATTTTAGGTGTGTGACAGCACATTGGAAATTTCTTTTTTAGAACTACACATTATTTCATCAAATTCTAACTATGTCTACAATTTGACTGTGGCAAGCCAAAAAAACACTATTTAGGGCCCCAAAATGGCCCTGGAAGTACAAAAAGATGTACTGATATGAAAAATTCAAAAATATTCTAGTTGGAATAGGTGGGAAGCCACCAATATCCACCTATATGTTGTGTAGGGATTTAGGGCAGCCCCGGAAGTGCAGAACCCACAATTACAAAGAAATTTCATCATTATAGAGAAACGTGTTGAACTAAAAATTGTCAATATGGGCTAGTTGGAATAGGTGGGTGGCCACCAATATCCACATGGATCAGCCATCTATTTCAATTAAAACAACATTTAATAAATACCTTTGGGTTAATTCCCTTCAGGGAAACATCTCATGTCCCAATGAAGAAGTCACGTTGATTGAGTAACCCCACATACTACACGTTTGATTATCAATTTGTAAGATTAAAAATGCATGATCTGTATTTTTAAAAATTGAAAATTTTAATATGAAGATGAACAAAATTTTAATTTGAATTAAAAAATTATTTCTATTTTTCTATATACTTACTTCATATATGGATTTCCTTACAAATATCTAGATAATTAAATGTATATTTTTTGAGTTTTAAATAATCCATTTATTTTAATACATCATCTGTGTTAATAAACAGAGAAAGTAAGACAATAATTTGGTAGAAAAAGTTTTAACCATTCTCAACTCAAGTATGAACAAGAACTAGTGTATAAATTGGTATCATCTTCGGTATTCAATATGAAACTTATGAATTGATCTTCGATGAAGACATGCTTGAAAAAACACCAATGTGGATGTTGAATGGTTCATCTAAGATGAATCCTGAAAGGGAGTAGAATTTATGGAAGTGAACAATTGTCATGTCTGAACATTCCCTGATTACTTGATCATTTTCCAAGTAATTTGTCAATAAGAAACTGACATCTTCTTCTAATTGGTAAAAACATAGGATCACCAAAGGGCTCTCTAAATCTAGACACAATTAGGTGTCTATCAACATCCCAATGAATTATTTATTTGATTGTAGATAGACTATTGGGGAGACTAGTTTCCATGTTGGAATTCTCAAATGTCGTTTGAATTTTTATTAATATGACTTCAAAACTTGAAGCCTAACTATCATCATTGATATTCCCTATTTTTAGGTGGAAGGTGAGAATATTATTGAATGGATCCAAGCTTGAGTTTTTCGATTCTTATATTCTTCAATGGTTCATCATTGTATATGGTGGTTTTTTTGGTTGAACACTAACCATTTTGACTTGATTAATGTGGTGGTTTTGTTTGACCACTAACAATTTCAATTTCATCAATGTACTCCCCCCTTAAGTGAAGACCTTTCTCTTTCACTCATGCTTTAATTTAAAATACATGTAGAATTGGGCTCCAATATGCCCAAAATCTTCATCTAAAACAATTGTTTGAAAACCTTATGCTTTTATGATTTCTCCATGAAAATGTTTCTTACCATGTGTTTGAAATAAATGGTAAAGACTTATGAAACTTATTAACTTGTTTATTCCATCACCAAGAACTGGTCCAATCATAATGAATTGTTTTATTTTTACCCTTCTTTTTCTTTTGACATTTATCTGAATGATAATTTGTCTTCTCTAAATGAAGATACAGATGGAGATCAAAACATTGATTCTCTATGCGAACAACTCGATGACAATGTTTCCACTTAGCAATTTGATGTTTAAATAAAATAGGTGAAGTGGAATATCGTTGAAGGAATCATGCACTGTAGAAGTGAATTGGTCTGGAATATTAGAGAATATGAAAGGTAACTTCCTTATCATATTCAAGTCATATTCTATATTTGTTGTCATATATTTCTTCCTAAGGTATGATCATAGGCTTGGAAGATCATTCTATATGTTGTTCCTGAGTCTGTACTTAAGGCTCAAAAGTACAGTGTCAAGGCATCCGAAAGTGGGTGAAAGATGGGTAAAAGGTTAACGTCTACCTTTGGTAAAGGAAACTAGGGGAGATTTCTACGTTCACATCGTCTAGCTTCCAACTGTTCCTGAGTAGTTATATCTTATTCAATGGCTGCCCATGAACGCTCAAGTTCATCCCGGTTATTAGCAGTTTTAACGATTATGTCAAAAAGATTTAAGGCGATATGCGTTTGGTTTGATAGTCCGGGTTCGATATTAGGTTGTGTCGCTGCAGGGACGGTCATGGAGGAACAGTAAGATTAGGAAAGGATAAAAAGAGATTGAATGCTATCTGATTTGGTCGAAATAAAGAGAATTTTACGTTTTTGGAATAAAATAAAAATGCAAATCGAAGGCTCTTTCCCGTAACTGTATTATATTTTATATAAAGGTGTGAGGTGAGAGAAAAAACATTTAGCTGCATATAACACAAGGTTCCTGTCAAAGAGAAAACTCACATATAAACAGAAGAGGAAATTAGTAAGAAAATAATTGACATAGCAAAGAATATACGTAGAATTCTGAAAGTGCAAATTGGTCTTACACCCGTTGATAGCTGGTGCAGAGGAAAGACAATAGACAAATACAGAAAAACAAAATCCTTTTGTTATAGTAGTGGTCGTACTAAAGTATAACAAAGCATATCAATTATGAATAATGGAATGAAACGAAACATGAAATAGGAAGAAACAAACTTGTAACACAGTCTGGACGGAATCGAGAATCTCCAGATTTGTTTATATTAACTTCTCGAATGCAAGAACTCTATTAAAATCGACACAAAAAGGTCCAGCCTTTTCTTTCTCTTTCTGTGATATATTTATACAACTTTACAGATCAGTTAGAATCTCAATGGTTTCACAAATTCGGTTACAACCGAGAGGAGCGCAATCACTCCCTTTCTCCTACTCTATTTTCAATTGGTGTCAGGTGCTTCTCTCCTCGCGGATTCGGTGCAGGCGCTATATTTTTCCACAAACTGAGATACGAGCTGCGAAGGTTCCGGTTGACAGCTGGCCTCGGCGAAGTAACATTCTCAGGCTAACTGCTGCAGCTTGTCTCCCATTTGGGTATCGACGATGTCGAGGGCACTTAGTTGTGCGCTGGGTTGGATTAATTGTTTGTCAACTTGATCCATGTCTACCCTGTCCATCTGAGAGATATCGACTGAATCTCTCTCATTCTTCTCTTTCAGATCGAGCAAGATCTGTTCTACATTCATTTGCATTAATGTTTCTGCGTCGCCTCCACTCTCCATACCCAACAGCTCACCATCTATAGCATTGAAGGCTTCTTCTAATGAATTGGTTACTTTTTGGGCTTGTTCCTTGCCTAGGGTAATGTTATGCTCCCAATCCCTCAACAGAATGTTACCTCTAGTTTGTTCTGAGATGGTGAGTCCGGGAGAACCTGCCGAAACTCTGTTGTTCGTAGCTATCACCGCCTCTTGAAAGTCGACTCGAGCTGCTTCTGCATTCCTTTCTCTGACAGGCAGGTTCTCGAAAATTCGATGCATCAACAGGCAATTCTCTCGAATCACTCCCACTTTATCTAGCAAACTCTGTTGTGCAGAAGAGATCCTACTCCGAATATCGATCGCTCGGGATTTGAACCCCTCAACATCGATCACCCTGCTTTCAACGACCTCTAACTGAGCCTGCAACTCTGTGATCATAGTCCTCTGTTGACCCGCCTGTATCCGACCATCCTAGATCACTAGGTGCGCTTGCTCCAGCTTGGTTTTGAGCATATCTATTTCATTTCTGTTGGCCACTCTAGCCTGTTCCATCTCCATGCTGGCCTGACCTTTAGAATTCTCTGTGGCTGTAGCCAATCTAGCCTCGAGGGTCCTAATTAGGCGATTTTTTCTTTTTAGTTGGTTATTCAGCTGCCCAACCGAGAATTGATTTGCCGAAGCGTATGCCCCCAGTGTTCCAGCGATCTCAGTGGCAAGTTGGTCACTTTTCTTGTTCTTTCCATCTGTCATGATTTTGTATTTTTTCGCAGTGGACTCTCCTTATTGATAAAACTCTCGTTTCACTACCGCTTTTCTCTTTTTGTCAAAAAAGAACTCATTTGGAGGAAGTTCCTCTGCTCTTATAGGCCTCATTTCTTCATCAAATATCCATCCCTCGCTGACATTTCCCTGTGCCGACTGCAAGGGTGTGACCGAGGTGATGGGCTCTCCTATTTGCTTTGTCGATTCTTTTGGATCATTGACAGGGTTCTGCTCCTTTGGCGTACCTGGAGTTTCTCTTTCAGTCTCTGGTACCTGCTTCCTCGGTGGGTCCGGAGTCTTCTCTTTTGCTTCGGGATTGCTCATTTGCTCCCCTTCCTACTGTTGTCCAGGGTTAGACATTACGTCTACAGAATCTTCAGCATCCTTTTGTTTTGTCTCGGCAATGGCTGAACCTCCCAACACAGCAGGGAGACATCTTCATCTATGTTCCTGGAACTTTAATATAGATGTTGTGTCTTCAGGTGCTAACGATTGGATCCGGGCTAGCACTTCTTCATAAGATCTTGCCCCTCGTAAAATGTCGTCTGAGGGAGAATTTTCATGTTCGAATCTCTTGAGCCCACAATGAGCCAAATGATTGCTCACCATCTTCTGTGGATCATGTTTCTTAATCTCGATGGAGACCAAATTTAGGTCCTCCAGGGCAGCAGCCTCGGCTTTGGCATGCCCGAAATCTAATAAAGAATATGAATTCATTCGAATGGGAAAAGAAGGCCATACCTTCTTTGAGTAACCCTTCAGTTCTTTGCTCACTCCTCCAATTACCGTTTTCCATGAAACCTCTCGACAAGCCAGTTTATCGGGGATGAACAAAGGCAGCGCATGAGGGGGAACGGAAGCCCCGAAAACTCTGATATACGAAAACTCTGCCTCCACATACTAATCCGCGATGCCACTCAGACTTGTTGCAATGTTTTCCGAGATGCGAGGTGGTGGGTGCCCAAAGATGGTGATATGCAGGGGTACCATCACCCAATTAAAAATATCATATGTGAACTTTCCTGCTTTATTCTCCCATAATTTGTCATGATACTCATGCACGGGTTTTTCTTGGGCTGGATTCCAAGCCCAATTCATCAAAGGGAACGGTGTCATGGAACATACCGCATCCATGATATATGCTGACATGAAAAACAAGGACGGTTTCCCACTTGCTTTCTGCTCCCGATACTTTGTGACCCTGTTGGCCAAACTGTCTGAGAGCATCTTTTCCCAATTAAATGAGCAACCTTCTGCAACCCGAAATATGAGAGGCACCCACGCAATGTAGAAATGTGAGGTGTCTTCTCTCCAAAATAGCCGACATGTCATCATGGCCACATATTTATACTGTGGCTCCAAAGAAGCGATAGAATATACGCCCTGGTCATTTGCTCTGAACTTCACGGTGCGCAAAACCCAATCTTTAATCAAATCGGGCATGGTTTTTTCGTACTGGGTGCACTCTTTCTCTTTGAATTCCTCCAGGAACTCGGCACCATATGTATATTCAGACGTCAAAGGTATCTTGTACATAGTTTGTATATGCTCAGGCCTAAAAGTCCCGACAGTAACTCGCTGGCTGTTTATGATCGTCCTAGTAGCTAAGTCTACGTGGTCCAACGCCCACCGGATCATGTCATAATATGGAAGCAATCGTGGCTTGGTTACTATTCTGTGCATCCCAGACTGGACGATTTTCTTGTATTTGGTGTGTAGATTATCCTTTTCGATTTCGATGTCATCAGAGTCATCTGAGTAATCTACCAATTCTTCTTGCAGAACATTTGACACAAATGACCAGTCAGGGATCGATTAGACACTTCGGGGTGAAGTATCGGAGACATTATCTGAGCCCTGTCCAGTGACTTCGACATTTGCCTTTGCTGTTTTCCGCGGAGCTATGGCCGCAGTTTGCATTTTCACTCTCCTCTGATAGAACTGCGTATACATGCAGAAAGTATTTAACTCAGAAACAATGAGCTCCGCGTGCTATGAAGAATGCATGATGAAACGTAGCTCTTGCATATATTTGAAAAACTGTACCTTTCAAAGCAAGCCTGTCAATTCGAAATTAGAAATAAACTTATGCCATAAAAAATCCGATCTTACACATAGATTTACCTTATCTTCCCATTAATTTCATAAATTTTGGCGGTTTGACAGTCAGTCGGAGTATGGAGAGTAAATAGTTACCTCGAGAAACGTGCAAGCCTCGATGCGCGGGACATATCTTGCTTTATTTTAAAATATTCAAACTTAGCAACGTTGATAATTTTCTCGCTTTTCGCTACATCGTGGATTTCCTTTCAACATTTTGAGTTTTCAACTCGCGAGACTGCAAGGGTCGATTTTGGCTTAATTAACATTAATCATGATTTGGAGTGTCATTAATTGCCTAATCACTTTATTTTCTATATCGCGACTCGGAACTTCGAAGACAAGTTTTTGGGAGATTAGTATGCCGAGTCGCGAAACCGCGAGATAGCGACAATTAAGGCTCAAATTAAGGGAAGAAAATCTTAGGTTAGGCGACTAATTAATCTTGTTATAATTACGTCACGACTTCATGGTTCGGGTTTTTAGGCGCGGTAACTTTCGAAAAGATAGTGCCGAGTGGCGAGACGCCGAGAACATATTTAACCATGGTTAGCTTTTTTCCTTTAGTCCTTAACCAGGATTATCACAAAGTACCTCGTGTTCTCGGCTCTCAGGGCTGTAAGAAAGAAAATTTGGGTTTGACAAACGTCGAGGCGCGAAACCCCGACGACGTCTAATCACTGAGTTAAAAAACTTTACCCAGGTTTCTGTCTTGAGTGAAAAATTAAAATGAGTTCGTCGTTTCGTCACTCGGGACGTATGAATTTAAGGATTAAGGTATCCGACTTGCGAGATCCCGAAATAAAACCAAAAAGATCGAACGTTCTTACAAAAATGAACTTGTTTTGAGGGGATAAAAGCATCGTTGCTTATTCGACAAGGTTGCATAGTTTTCAAAGTTTCGGGGGGAGGAAAAATCAAAAGGCCATATTTAGATTTCAAGTATCAAAGATTGAAAAATGCGAAGGGAAAAAATAAAACAAGGGCGGCTCCAACACTATACTTGATGTTCTTCCATACATTCATGCCAATTTTCTTTTGTAAATTGAAAATAAAATTCAAAATTACTTTCATTCACATTTCTTCTAATATCACTCCACACTTCTTCTTGTGACTCATCTATAATGAAACTTATGTTCATCAAGTCATTGTATGATTCCATCTCATGCCTAGTTAAGGAATCATCAATCATATATTTTGCTTCCCCTGTATCAACCATCAGGTCATTTGTATCACAAGTCACATCAACCTTTTGTATGAGGTAATTTTTTGCACATGTTTCATCAACCATGTTCTCAATTTGCTTATGAAGATAAACAAACCAATTATCCAATTCATGTAAAGGAGTCTTGTAATTCTTTGATTTCTTTAATAGTGTTTTGCAAACACTTTTCTCCTTTACCCATTTTATATTTTTCATGCTCACTTGTAATTTCTCACTTTCTTACTTGTTTCTTATGTGTCATGCTCGCTCTCTTGCTTCTTACAATCTTAGGGAGTCGAGTACTACTGATCATGCAATCCAAAGTGTGATTTTTACAATGATTTGATTTTGATGACTCACTTGACCTCCTTATTCAAATTTCAAGTAGGTCCTCTGTTTGAAAATTGACTTTGAAAGGGTTTGAAACTTCACCCTTTATATTTTTCAATGACTTAGATTAAATGACTTCTCCATCTTCAAATTTTAATTCAATTATTCAATCAACTCTTGATTTAAAGAGATTTGACCATAACTTTTATCCTTTTTCTACATGAGATTACACAAGAAAATCTAATCCCTCATATTACATGAGATTACACAATGCTTTGTGTATGATATGTCTTTATTTGTTGAATGATCAAGTTTTTATTCCTTGTATACCATGTGTGTACGGTTGTATGAAAAATTACAAGTATGATTTCAACATGTCAAAATGTGATGCAAATAATCATAAGTATCCACCATACATAAGAAACAAATTCCTTAGACCCCATTTATTTTCATTTTAGAATAGCTAAACAAGTTGTCACAACCCATGAGGGTGTTATTTTAACAACAAAATTGTTTCCATTAATACTAAGTAACTAGCTAGAAGCACATTAACAGAAATAGAGACAAGGACCATATACCATAAGTAGGCCATATCTATAATAATCAAATCCATATACATATAAGCCAACTAGAACACCAATAAAAATGTATGGCATGGACCTATAAGGAACATACCACAACATTATCTTATGAAAATAACCAACAATGCACAATTAAATACTCAAATGTAAAATACATGAATCTCTAGTATGTAGAAGTCCAAGGATGAGCCAACTACACTCTAGTTTTGATACAACATAATATAAAAATATCCCATGAACCACTCTTCAATAAATCCCTTAAAGAATAATGTGAAAAGATCCCATGAACCAATCTTCAATAAACAGGGGGAAATCACACCAAGGATCAATTTTCTAACAAACCAATGCAACCAAATTCACAGGTGTTTCTTAGCCTTTCCTTTTTCCATGCAAGGTGAACTTGGGCTTGAGAGTAAAATTACAAATTTCCAAAACAAGGTAAAGTGAAATGCAACCCTTTCCCCTTCTACCCATTTACCCAAGTTCACTTTGGAGGTCATTTCACAAGTCTTTTTCCATTTCCCAAGCTTCCTAGGAACTAGGATAAGATAATCAACCTCATTGATTCAAAATCCCTTTCCTTGAGTGCATTTCCCCATTATCCACCTAGTTTCCACTTGAAATAGGTTAGTTCATCCAAGATACCAATGTACGTGTAACATTATCATCGTAATCAATCCCACTATATTATGGAATGTAATAGTAGTAAGTCATCCTATACATGTATACATTATAACCATATATATGCATGTATTCAAAATCATAATGTGAATCACATTAAATGGAAGGGTTTCCAATGCACCTATACATCATAACAAGGCATCCAACATGTGCATACATTGTTAGGATATTTAGACACTTAGGAGTTAATTAAGATCAACATGGTCTAATGTGTCATTAGGTAAAAGTGTGTTTCTTTAGTATGCATTTGTAGTTAAGTAATATGATGGTCACAATATGTTCCCAACATAAAGTGATCTATCGGTTTATATTCTCCTCGATCTTAACGACTATACTAATTTGTGGCTACACCCGATCGTTCCATGGTCTCTATTTCAAGAGAATGGAGGGTCATTTGTCGATGATCGATAGTGAGAAACTCTCTTGTAACTCTCTCTACAATATTTTTCTATTGCATTAATAAATTGTTCCAAGTGGCCACATTGGTTGGGGTTGTGGATGTTTCCCCCAGAGGTTTTACCACGTATAAACATCGGTGTGTTGATATTTGATCGATTTATGTGAGTGGTTAATGAAGGTTTTCATCTTCAATTAGAATATTTGTGTTGTCGAAAAATATAGGTATTCCAATGGATGACAAACACCTTTAGTAACCACTCACATAACCCAATCAAATATAAACACACCGATATTTATACGTCATAAAACCCTTGGGGGAAACATCCACGGCCCCAACCAACATGGTCACTTGGAGGAATTTATTAATGCAAAAGAAAAATATTATAGAGATATTTACAAGAGAATTTCTCACAAATGATCTTCGGCAAATGAACCTCCATTCTCTTTAAATAGAGATCATGGACCAATTGGGTGTTAAGCCACATATTAATGTAATCATTAATATCGAGGATAATATGAACCTTCATATCACTCTATGTCGGGAGCATATCGCGACCGGCATATTACCTAACTACAAATTCATACCAATGCATATTAAAGAAACACACTTTTACCTAACGACACATTAGACCAAGTTGATCTTAACTAACTCCTAAGTGTCTAAATATCCTAACATCCCTCCCTTAAGAAACAAAAATGGGATAGGATTGAAGGATTTACAATGGTGAGACAATAGGAGAAGGAAGGAGGCATTGGAGGCTACCCCCCCTTAATGACAACTTCATGAAATCCTAACATAAATCGAAGTTTGGAAAAATTTTCTTATGTAAGAGACTTTGTGAATATGTCAGCAACTTGATCTTTTGTAGGGAAAAAGAGAACTTCAATAACTCGATCATGATTGAGCTTTCAGATGAAGTGCATGTGTAGATCAATGTGTTTGTTGTGTTGGTGTTGAAATGGTTCTTTGGTGAGCTTGATGGCACTCTAATTATCACACCAGAGGGTTTTTGGATGTTGTTGTTGGGATCCAAACTCTGAAAGGATCTGTCGAAGCCACAAGTCTTCTTGACTTGCATTAACCATTGCTCGGTACTCTGCTTCTTCTAAAGAAACATAAATAGCCAGTTGTTTCTTATAGGCCCAAGTGATAGGTCATGAACCAAGGCTTAAAAAATAACCTGCAATAGACTTTTGATCACCAGGGTCATTGGCCCAATCTGAATCAGTGAAACCAACCAATAAAGGAGTCTCCCCTGAGTTGTAATGTATCTTGAATTGAAATATACCTTAGACATACCGAAGTATCCTTTTAGATGATTTCCAATGAATTTCATGGGGTGTTTTCATATACCAGGAAACAAGACCAATAGCAAAGGAAATATCAGGACGAGTATGATTCAAATATAAGAGGCTACCAACTAACTAATGGTACAAAGTGGCATCGAATTCAAGAGAATTACACGTGGCAACAATTTTGAATCCATACTGGAAGGGAGAAGGGGATGGTTTAGGATATTCCATTTCAAAGAAACAAAGAACGTCACAAGCATACTTAGACTAGGAAATAAAAATTCCTTCATTGGTTTGCAAAATTTGGAGGCCAAGGAAATAGTGCAAGTACTCCAAGTCGATCATTTTAAATTTCTTCTTAAGGTTAGTTTTCACATGGCTTAAATGTTTCAGGTCACTACTAGTGAGGATAAGGTCATAAACATAAAGAAAAAGGATTATGATATGGATTCTTAATTTCTTGGTATAGACATTAGGGTCAGAATGACATCTAGAAAAGTCGGTATCAAGAAGAACGTAGTCCATTTTGGCATACCAAGCTCAAGGAGCTTACTTAATACCATAAAGAGATTTATTAAGGCGACAAAAAAGGCTAGAGTCATTATGGACATATCCAGGAGGTTGTTCCATGTATATTTCTTCTTACAAATCAACATGCAAGAAGGAGGATTTAACATCCATCTGATAGAGCTCCCATTTGTGTGAGGCTACAAAGGATAGAACAAGGTGGATGTAATTCATTTTGGCTACGGGGGAAAAGGTTTCATTATAGTCAATCCATTCAACTTGGGAGAATCCTTTAGCAGCTAACTAAGCCTTTTGTCTTTCAACACTTCCGTATGATGCATACTTAGATCTGTATACCCATTTACATCTAACAAGTTTTCATCCTTTCAAAAGAGGTACAATATCCCAAGTATCATTTACCATTAAAGAACGATACTCTTCATTCATTGTTGTATCTCAATATGGATGACCTCAAGTTTCTTCAAATGTCTCTGAATCATGAGTCTTTGAATCACGAGTCTCTGAAACTTGAGCCAAAATAGAAGAGGCATGTTGAAATCGTGAACATGTTTGATGCTAATCTGAAGGATCACCAACATGATCACCAGTTGCTTCTCGAGTTGAACGGACCCATCATGGAAGTTGTGGTGTTAGTGCAGATTCATGTTCAATGGACTCATATGGAGGAAGGTGAGCAGACAAAGGTGGATTTTAATCCTCACTATAATAATCTAAATAAGAAGAGACCAAAATAGGAACATAATATTGCACAAATTTTGAATATGGCTCACAAGTCAAAGAAGGCACAAATGCCAAATTAGGCTCACAGGCTAAGAGATTTTCATCAAATCTAACATATCTTTTAATAATAATTTCATTATAATGAGGTTGAAGAAGTATGTAACCTTTGATATCTTCAAAATATCCAAAAAATATACAGTTCTCACTTTTAAGCTATAAATATTTCCTTTTCTCATCAGGAATGTGAGCCCATGCTACACTGCCAAATATATAGAAGTGGCTTACATCTGGCTTAATTTTATTCCACACTTCTTCTGGTTTTATTTTTTTTAGATCCTTTGTGGGAGTGTGATTTACTTTGTAATTTGCACAGTTAATGGATTCCATCCAATAACTAAGACTTAATCCCTCAGATTGGATCAAACAATTAGCCATTTCCTTTAATGTGAGATTATTTTTCCTAGCAACACCATTTTGTTGTGGTGTATATGGAACATTTTGTTTCATTTGGATACCATGTGAGATGTAGTAACTTGTATAATTGTCGTTCACGTATTCTTCCCCATTATCTATTCTTAACCTTTGAAGTCGATGTCCAGATTGTTTTTCTATAAGGGCCTTGTAGGCCAAAAACTTGTCAAACACTTCGCTCTTAAGTTTTAAGAAGTAAACCCAAGTGCATTTGTAAAATTCATCAATGAAAGTTAATAAATACATGCATATATAAAAAGAAGGAGAAGAAATTGGACCACACAAGTCACCGTGAACAAGTTGCAAAGGGTCTAAGGCATGCCATGAGACACATTTTTCAAAATTTTCCCGATGATGTTTGTCAAGAAAACAACCGGCACAAACACCATCTCTAGAAGAAACAAGAGGAATAACAGTCACCATATGTTGATTACATAGTTTCTGCAATGAGCGGTAGTTTAGGTGACCAAATCACTCATGCCAAAGTTTTCTCAAGTCATTGCTATGAGCAACAAAAACTGATGAAAAAAATGATGACCCAAAGTTCTCAAGGATCAAAGTTCTCAAACTTGTACAACCTGGTAATATCATCATCAATTCTAGATGCAAGAACATGATTAGGATATGTTAGATCCTTGATTACAACTTGGTGAGGTGAAAAATATGTAATTTTACCTTCACATGAATGAGTGATTTGATATACTGATAGAAGGTTGAAGGAAAGACTTGGAACAGATAATACATCATTGAAATGACCATTATCTACCTGAACTATTCAAGACTGTACAACACTAAGATATCTATCATCACCAACAATATTTTCTTGGTGTTACATTCATTTAGAGCAGAAAATATGGCTTTATCTTTATCCATATGATAAGATGTTCCAGAATCAATAAGCCACTCATTAGAAGCAAAAGTAGAAGTTGCATTGAAGGAGAAACGAAAAGTAGAAAGTGCATGTCCATGAGAAGAAGAAGAAGAAGAAGAAGAATCAATATTGATGTTTTGATTATTCATCGATGCTTCTAAGGCTTCCATATTTTTAAAACATTTAGACTCCACATGACCATCTTTCCCACAAATCTTGCAATGTTTGTCACTAGTTTTCTTACTTTTGGATTTTGCACTATTGTCACCATTAGGAGTAAAAGCTAGCGGAGAGGTTTTGGGACCGTTGTTTTTCTTGTTGTTGTGGCAAGGTTATTGCTTAATGGGATTGTTGGATTTATCTTTTTGTTGGACCACTAAGGATTTTTTGGATGTACCTATAGTGTCTATCAATCCAATATACACAAGATTATTTTTCTCTCGAATTAAAGAATCATAAGAGGACTCAAGAGTGGGATTTTTATAAGCACTCCCTAGAGATTTTCTAATGTCATAAAATGTAGATACAAAAATAGAATATTCACTATTGATCTTAGCAAGAATAGCATATATGCATCAATATTCCCTTAGATCTAGTTGGAATTCTATACAAAAAAAGTATAAGTGTTTTGAACTTAGATAAGTAATCTTCAATGAAAGGAAAATCATTTGGACTTAAGGTCATTAACTGATTTTCAAACTGGTGGGCCCGAATAATATTGTGTTTACCAAACACAACTTCAATATTTTCCCAAGCTTTATTTGGGCCCTCAATTCCTTGAAGGTGAAACCATAAATCAGGAGAGATGGACATGTTGATTATTCCACGTGATCTGTCACTCCTATTAACCCATTTAGCATACTTGTCATTATCAGTGGGTTATTTTTCTTTTCCCAAGGTAATTCGTTACGTTCCTTTACTTTTTAATACATCCTCCATATGGGATTTCCATGAGAAGTAGTTGGTATCGCTAAGCAAAATATCATTGGGAGAATCCATATTAAATATCCATAGAATATCGATTTAAAATATGAAACTAAAGGTCTGGATGGAATGCTCTAAGAAAAATAGGTTTAAAAAAAACGACACTGAAAATGGACTTCGGATGTGAAAGTTATGTCCTTTTTAAAAAAGGCGTAAATGGTAACCAAAGATCCACATGACAAGTATAAGTTGGTCCACGTGTTGATACCCCTCCTTTTAATAACCTCACTTTTACAAATAAGTTTCTTATGAAATGACCCACTTTTATAGAATAAGTGGGGATCACTTTTACAATGAAGTTAGTTTATAAATGAAAGTTGCATGCAAAAATAAATGACTTAAAATAAAAGATTAAAGCTACTTATAATTATTCACTTTTATAATTTAAATGAAATGCACTTTACAATGGATGCATGAACTTTTTCAAAAAATGTAACAAAAAAGAGATTTGAACTCAAGACCTCTTACTTAATAAAAAAACTTTTAACCAAGTGATCTAGTGCAAAACATATTATATTGTTAAGAAGGAGGATTGGGGGTGTTGTTGTTGTTGTTGTTTTGTAAGATGGCCTTGGAGAGTGTGCTCATAAAAATACATTTTCACACAATTAAAAAATGTTGCTTCTCAATGACAACAAGGGTTAGATCTCAGTTAGCTTACCCGAAAAATGAAAGCTTCCCCTTTGTTTCTGATTTACCGAGATCACACAGAGCACATGAAAAAGAGCATACATAGACAGGAAAACCCTTTCTGCTCTATTTATGATTTTTCAAGATCGCACAGAGCGTGGGGAAAAGAGAATATGCATATTGAATAGAGTAGCAACCCGGAAATAAAAAAACAAAAAACCGAAGTAAAACCAAAATATTATCTCTGTAAAAATTTAAAAGGGCATATTCATATTTTATACCTCTAGATCTAACTGAAATGGAAATATCTTGGGAAAAAGGAAACCTTTTCAAGTGAAACGAAAGGTTTTCTTAAATAAAACAAGCACTTCAAACACAATGGAATAGTCCTCTCAGCCTAGAAATGTATGGAAATGGAAGAAACCAGATATGAAACAACGCAACTTCACGATCTCGATCTAGAACGAGAGTGGGTCTTCAAATGCACTCTGTTACCATGTTAAAAAACATAGGTATTCCAATAGAGGATGGAAACCTTTAGTAACCACTCAAAAAACCATATTAAAGATCATCTTATAGATATTTTTATGTGGTAAAATCCATGTGGGGAAACATCCAAGGCCCCAACCAATGTGACCACTTGGAGAAATTTATTAATGCAAAAGAAAAATATTACAAAGATATTTGCAAGATAGTTTCTCACAATCGATCATCAGAAAATGATCCTACATGCTCTTTAAATAGATATTATGGACCAATCTGGTCTTAAGCCACATATCAATGTAGTCGTTAAGATCAAGGAGAATATGATCTGTCAAATCACTATATGTCAAGAGCATATCGTGATCGCCAGATTATTTAATTACAAGTGCATCTAATGCATACTAAAGAAACACACTTTTACCTAATGACACATTAGACCAAGTTTATTCTAACTAAATCCTAAATGTCTAAATATCCTAACATCCCCCCCTTAAGAACAACATGGGATAGGATTGAAGAATTTACAAAGGTGACATAATAGGAGAAGGAAGGAGGCATTAGAGCCTATATATTATGAACTGCATTAAAAGAAAGGTACCCAAAATTGATGTACATCGTCATGAACCATAACAAAGGAAATATATCCCATACCTTCATGCATCATAACAAGACATCCATCGTGTCCATACATGTATCATGAACCATATCAAACTAAAGGCATCCAATACTAGCATACATCATAAAAAAAGCATCATTATCATGTGCATATATGATAACATGAATCACATCAAAAGAAAGGTATCCAACATAATAATGAGTCATCCAACATCATAATATTAACCACATCAAAGGAAATGTATCCAACACATACATATACATTTTAACAAGGTATGCATATATCATAATTCATAATTTATTAACCAAATTAAATGGAAATATAACCAATGCATATATACATAATCAATCATCTCATGAGAATGATAGGTCATAGTAAGTCATCATCAAAGGTCATCATTACTTCATAGCCATCATCAAGAGTAATAATGCTTCATGCAATATCGTCATTAATATCCAAAGAATCAACATGTCAATAGACATGTTAAACCATAAGAGTATATAATATCAACTTACTATCAAGGACTAATCATCCTAACCATCATTTGATAATTACTAATGCTTCATACCCATTATAGAGAATATTTAATACTAGCATTAAAAATATTAATTATCATCTAGATAGTCACATAGGATGCTAGGTCCATCATACTCAATCATTAACCATCAAGGATACATCCATCGAGTTGCACATTTGTGCTAAGGTAAGTAAAATCTAACAAGGGATCATCTGAAAATAAGAGTTCAATTAACCATATAAAACACTTAGGTCTAGTGAGAGGGTACCTAGCACACAATAAAAAGCTTAATAATTATCGGAAGAGAATTCAACACATACAAAGGTGAAATCCATCAACAACTATCTGCTAAGTGGAAAACTCAACCATCATCCATGAAGGATGGTACTTGCAAGCATTGGGTAGCAATAATCAATGGGGAGTCAACCGTCCATAAACAATAATAATGTTCATCATCACAATCAACCAAAAATTTTGTAGAGTACCCACATGCACCATGGGGTGTTATAATTCCCTCCCATTTAAATAGGGCTATGGCCTCGACGCCAAGTCAACATTATGTAACCAAGTATGAAAAACTTCTTTATTTCCAAATTTTCAAATCAAACATCGTCTTCTTCTTAAATGCTAATAAATTTGGCTATCATTATTTGATTATTTCCCCCATCATCATGTCAATGGTAAGCCATCAATATTGTATAAATCCTCAATTTAAACTTTGAATACTTATTGAACCATCATTAATAGCATCAAATCATAATATCATCATCGGTTTAACATGAATATAATTGAATAAGGATCGTTGAAGATCATGGGTAATTAATATCATATCTAGTATTTACAACATTACTAAGGCTCCACTTCTAACAAAATGGAGTACTACTAATCCTTTGGGGTGATTCAAAGTATTAAGAGTATAAGGGGAGTATACCCGGCCACCCCAGTGCCTGCTGGGATGGTGGGGCATGGAGAAATTTCACTAATTTCCCTCTAACATTCACCATAACATCCACATTTAAATCAAACATGTTATATAACATAAAAAGCCATAGAAAAATCACTATATAATACACAACATAAACCATATAACATAGAATTTAACATAAACACATGAACATAGTACTTATCTCTTAAAAATCCATCGAATGGTTGCAGAGCGATGACGTTCCACCCAACCATAGATATCACTACTCATAAACTCTTAGTAGTGGATCACCCCCGTGATGGGGCTATGACTCCACCAGAGAAAATCCTTCCTAAGCCAACCATGGTCCATAATCAGTACCAACATGGTCTAGGCCATGGTACTTGTTAGCGCCAATTCTTGCAAGTCATGAGCACTGAGCGCAACACACTGAAGAAGTCCATTTTGGGCTTAAAATCAAGCGAGCGGGCATTTTTTTTTCAACGGAAAGGATCCACAAATGGAGCAGATCGATGGTCATGGGGTAAGTTTGAGTCGCAGAGTTGCACAAGGTCTGGCACATGAGCTCATCTCTTATGGCCAAAATCACAAAATGATGAGCCATTTCGGCATTTCAGCTACTGGGACTTCAAAGAACAAAGGGTTGCTCTCTTCCACTGCATTTCGAAACCCCAAAATGTGAAATGCGAAAAGCGCCCAGGAGCCATTTCAGCATTTTGGCTACTGGAACTTCAAAGGACAAAGGGGTTTCTCTTCCACTACATTTCGAAACCCTGAAACGCGAAATGCGAAAAACGCCCAGGAGCCATTTCGGCTACCGGGACTTCAAAGGACAAAGGGGTTGCTCTTCCACTGCATTTCGAAACCCTGAAACGTGAAATGGGAAAAGCGCCCAGGAGCCATTTCGACATTTTGGCTATCGGGACTTCAAAGGACAAAGGGGTTACTCTTCCACTGCATTTTGAAACCCTAAAACACGAACTGTGAAAAACGCCCAGGAGCCATTTCGACATTTCGGCTACTAGGACTTCAAAAGATAAAGGAGTTTCTCTTCCACTGCATTTTGAAACCCCGAAACGCGAAATGTGAAAAATGCCCAGGAGGCATTTCAATTACTGGGACTTCAAAGGACAAAGGGGTTTCTCTTCCACTGCATTTCAAAACCCCAAAATGCGAAATGCGAAAAATGCCCAGGAGCCATTTCGACATTTCGGTTACTGGAACTTCAAAGGACAAAGGAGTTGCTCTTCCACTGCATTTTGAAACCCTGAAACATGAAATGCGAAAAAAACCCAGGAGCCATTTCGGCATTTCGGCTACCAGGACTTCAAAGGACAAAGGGGTTTCTCTTCCACTGCATTTTGAAACCCCAAAACGCGAAATGTGAAAAATGCCCAGGAGCTATTTCGACATTTCGGCTACTGGGACTTCAAAGGACAAAGGGGTTTCTCTTCCACTGCATTTCGAAACCCCGAAACGCGAAATGCGAAAAATGATCAGGAGACATTTCGACATTTCGGCTACTGGGACTTCAAAGGACAAAGGGGTTGCTCTTCCACTGCATTTCAAAACCCCAAAACACAAAATGTGAAAAACGCCCAGGAGCCATTTCAACATTTTGGCTACCAAGACTTCAAAGGACAAAGGGTTGCTCTCTTCCACTGCATTTCGAAACCCCGAAACGCAAAATGTGAAAAGTGCCCAGGAGCCATTTCGGCATTTCGATTACTGGGACTTCAAAGGACAAAGGGTTTCTCTTTTCCACTGCATTTTGAAACCCCAAAACGCGAAATGAAAAAAACGCCCAGGAGCCATTTCGACTATCGGGACTTCAAAGGACAAAGGGTTGCTCTCTTCCACTACATTTCGAAACCCCGAAACGCGAAATGCAAAAAGTGCCCAGGAGCCATTTCAACATTTCGGCTACCGGGACTTCAAAGGACAAAGGGTTGTTTTTTATGTTTTCAGTCTTGGCCACCCTCCATGGAAGAAGGAGTTAATGAATATTGAGCAAGTGGTTGAGACCTCAGCTCAACTCATAAATGGAGGGCATGGAAAAGGCCTGGAGAAATCGGCCTGTGGTACCCTTGTATGGAGGCCCCCCTGCAAGAGCCATGCTGAGTTAAGGTGGCGTCTGACGAAGGAGTTCTGTCAAGGTTTGACTGAGGAGCCTACACACGCTAATTTGGAATTTAATGTCTCAGCTACCTTCCTACTGTGAAGGTGGTGAATTGCCTTGAGTATATATACTTGGTTTTTGTATTTATATAAGGATGGATGGTAGAGCAGAGCTCCCGACTGTAATGTTTTAATGAAGCACTGGTTTTCTTGACTATGTATCTGTATATGAAATTTCCTTGTTCAATGTAAGGAAGATCTCTTTTTCATCTTGTTTCGATCTCATACTGAAAGAGTTCATGACTAAATGATTCACATGAATCGGCATGACTGTGTTATGATAAAGGATTTATTATAATGTTGTTATGTTCTTTTAGTGTTTTTGCTTTTGAATATAAGAGGTTCTTGTGTTCAAAGTTTTCTTCTACAGGCTATTGGAAGCCCAATGCCTACAACAACCCTTCACATTTCCTCACAAAAGTCTTCCTCCTACTCACCCTTATTACAACTTACTGCCTGAAATTGAATCAAGACCTCATCTTCTTGTGCATGCCCAGCCTAGTTTCTAAGTTAGAACGATATTGTTCCGAGTTTACTTCCATCCATCACCCTTTATCAACAAATCGTGACATTTAAACTGATGGGTCTTAGGCTTACTCCTACTGCAATCCAGGAGTGACTTCTAACACCAACATTTCTGGAGTCGTTGTCGAGGACGAAGTTGAAAATTTTCCCTAGGATTGAACGACATCGAGCCTCTTATTATGAAGGTGCACCAGGAATTAGAGCCCTACGAGATTGCTACTGTGCACATGGCGACTCCATTGTGACGACTCCACTATGGCGAACTTGTTGTTTTAGTTGTGGCTTCCAGAGGTAGACACACGCGATCCCATCCACAACTGCCTCTAGCTACACCTGAAGCTGATTCGGAGGTGATTTTAAGAAAAGGAAAGGCCTCTGAAGGAGAAACTTCCACCGCTGAACCAGGTAATTTGCCAGCTCCTTCTGTAGAAACTCCATTTTATTCTTCTCAGCTTCCTAGCAGACCTTTTTCCGAAGTTTCTCGTTTCCTGAATTTCGGAAGTGTTCCTGCTGAGTTTTCCCCTCCTAGTCTGGGATTGGAGGGAGAAATCATTGTCACTCTCTTCTCCCCTGAAGTTGTACCTTAGCATAGACCCTGGACCATAGAATATTTCCCCACCCCTAGCTTTACCACTCCTCCTCTTGTTATTGTTGTTGCTATTGCACAGAGAGAAACATCTCCTGACTCAAGCCCTTTAGCCTTCTCTCTGAATCCCCCATTGTTTCCCCTTCCAACTAGAAGCTCATTTACAGTATCCCCTGTTAGCCCCCAAAATGAATCAGTGAATGTTTTTCATTTTGTAGGTGATAGCGTGGTAATTAATAGGATTCTTTATAAATTTTTAGATTTTAGAAGTATCAAAACATAGGATTTAAGATTTTATCTTAGAAATAAATTGATCCTCCAAAGATCTTTTCAAATTTTTGTGAAAAATCTTTTCAACAGCTAACGTATGTTGTGAAGTTGAAGTTAGCTGGTGAAATCCTCGGGTTTCAACGGTTAAGGTGTACTCCCCGTAGCAAGTAAGCTGGTGAAAGTGCTTACTGTTGTAAATATCAAAAGGAAACTTCGGCATTTGTTATAGTGACCATATATGTCCTATGCGTGCACAGCTCGAGGAATTATTGACAAGGAGTGAGAAGCTTTTGGACTCAAGATCAACATCAAATGAAAGACTATCAGTCAAACAAAGCTTGAAACTATCAAGAAAAGTGTCTAATGAGCGCCCAGGTGTTGAGGCCAGCGACAAACTGTAGGCCACTTGTTATACATTTATACAGATCAAAACTTCTGAGCATTCAAAGGAAAAATAGATAAATGTCATTCACTGCTAGCAGGGAAAACACCGAGGCTAGCTCTTGCTCCCGTGTTTCAGCTCCATGTGACCTACATAGTGTTATTTCCTCAATAATTTTCAAATTTTTGAGTTTAGGTGATTTCCAGATGGTCTTAGAGTGGTCTTTTAAAGAATTGCATGATATATATTCATGATGTAAAAGTGACAAAACAAATGGCTTTCGGCAGCTAAAAGGCATAATTTTGTGGTATTAAGCTGTCGAAAATTCAGAAATTTGGCAACTAAAATCCCAATAATTATCTTGTCATCATGATTTTAAATGTTGACGAAATCACCTCTGGAGATCATGTGTTTGATCTTGGTCAGTCATCATGGTTTTCATTCATTGTTTGATCAAATGTTTTAAAACCTAAGTCGTGTCATACGAAATCCTATCATCACATATCAACTACATATGCCAAATTCTACACATGCCTATCAGGGTTTAAACTTTTTTCAAAATTTGGGAGAGCACACAGGCCCAAACCATGAGTCAATCCTCAAGTAAATTTACATGTCTACACACTCAGCACAAGCAAACTTATTGTCATTCAAAGAACCAACGGGTTTGATATTGAATTCTATGCTCTGAGTTATTGACAACGAAGCATTCACAGAGCACCAAAGCACGTCTCTGCAGCTTGAATTGATGAGTACAACCTAACTACATAAAATTTAAGGAGACAAGAGTTTGATGATCGTTGAAGATGTTGCTAGGTCAATTCTATTATACGCCACTTTCTAAGGAATGATGGAGTATTCAATTTGCAAAATTCCTTGATCTCAGCAGATCAAAGATTGTGCCCTCTATTTCAGTGATTCTTTTCTGATTTTTAGGGATAGTTTGTTAGTTTTAGATCTCACAATTACCGGATATGGAAAAGAGTAGGCACTTGAAGAGGATCGAGCCTTATGGACAGCAGGTTTCATTTTCAACAAAGCAGAAATTTCTAGAACGTGTAAAAGAGATAAGGATCAGTTGATTTTTATTATTTTGTTGAAAAGGTAGCTGACATATATTTATTTAGTATATTTTGTATCACTCAAAGGTGAAATTCTCTTATTTGGTCAAAAAAGGAGATTGATGTAGCTTTTAGTATCGCTACATGTTGCCTGTTTCATAGCGCTAGCAGAAGTGCGTTATTTTTCCTTATCTGTAGCAGATTAGGAGGATATTTTCAAGGAGCAATGGATGTAAAGGAGGAGCGCACATGGAAAATTCACAAGTGCCAAGATTCTGAGTATCAAAGCATGCCAATTGTAGCATTCAAAATTCATCAACAGGGACATAATTAGTGGGAAAAAATTATCTCAAAGACACTTGACTAGAGGAAAGACAAGTGGCAGAAAGAATTGGACACTTGACAGTAGTTATCTCCAGTCAGCAAATCCACCATCTTTCAACAGCTCTAGGTTATTGCAACCAATTCTAGTTTTAGTTTTATTTTAATTGTTTTCCAGCAAACATGGAGGAGATAGTTATTATTTTTATTATTTAAGCAAGCATTTTGTATTTCGGGACAAGATTCAGTCTTGAGGAATGAGGGGTTCAATACTGGATACATTTTGGCTCATGTACTTAGACTCTTATCTTGATATGAATCACAATCTTCTTTTGCTATAAATGTCAGATTTGTTCATGTGTTGCATTACTCTGTACTTTGATTCAGTTTAGCTCAGCTTTTAAGAACTGCCATCTTCTTATTTAGCTCATGAATTTGAATTAAAGGATCCCTTACTATCTTGTATGACCCTGCATGTTAATGTGCGTGGTTATCTAGATTAATGTTCTTCATAACCTATTTCAATTACTCTGTCTGATCATTGATTTCTAAAAGCACTGTCTTATTCGAATTCATGATAAGTTGTTTTTCTCATTAGCTATTGAGTTATCCCATTGTTCCAAGCATACCAAATTTACCATATTCTTGAGTTACCAAGCATCTTTAGCCTACAACCCTAAAGAGTTTCTTGGAGTGATAAAAAATTAGCGTCGTTGTCGGGGAGAGGAGATTGAAGCTCAGCTTCCCTGGGAAACGACATTAGATCCAGCTTTGATGATAGACAAAGCCTGGACATCATTTGCTTGTAATCATCTATCTGGCGACTCCATGAAGGACGAATTTAGTGGAGACTCCATTGTTCAGAAAATTGTTGGTGACTCCACTGGTATGACATGAACAGGATCTTAGAAAAGAGGTATGCATTCTATGATTTTTCAATTATTTATGGTTTTCCTAATCCAGTACCTACTAGAGATGAATGGGAGAATAGTCTTCCCAGATTTTGAGGAGAAGAGTGGGAAGTGCTAGCTGAACATTTGTTGGACTTTCATGATTACATGCATCAGTTGCAAGTAGTGCATGAGGATGTTCAGATCCAGCTATTCTATTTTTCATTAGAAGGGATTGCTCGTGATTGGTACCAGTCTCTGCCTATTGCTAGTATCAACTCTTTGGCTGATTTTCATGTTGCCTTCCATGTGTTTTGTAAAGTCATATTTTCAGCCGACTTTCTATTTCTTGAATGTTGTCATGAGTTTAATTTGTTGAATAAAAATCCAAATATTCAAGAAGACTTTGTTGTAGCAAAAGACATCTCTAATCATGATCAAGAGTTTGTTGATCCACATTTTGACAACCATGATGATGTTTTTTACCTTGTATTGAACGTGTCTATTAAATATGGTTATCACAAAGATCAAGAGGTATTGAATGATAGTAATAACATAGAAACATCTGACATTATATCAGATGTATCCACTGCTTTAGATATTCATGAAAATCAACATATCTCTGCAGTAAATGATGAGGACAGCCTACAGTTTCAAATCTGCAGTAAATGATGAGGACAGCCTACAGTTTCAAGATTTACAGAGACTGGAAGTTTGCATCAGATATGAAGAGGAAGATGATGAGCATAAAATTTTAGATCAGCAGTTGGCCATGCATTTTTCTCCGACAAAGGTTGCGCAGTCCACATTCATCATTGAGATCAGGGAGGGAAGCTAGCAGTAACATTTTCGTTTACAGTCAGAACAGAATCTTGAAGAGGTATTCCTTTACTATTTTATTGATCCTATTGTCGATTTTCTGGAATCATTGAGAAGTATAAAGATCAAGATATTCTTGTCAGATGAAGGTTTCTTCTATCATTTTTTTCCGAACACATCTCTGTTGGCTACGCATTCTTTTATTTTTGGGATCAAGATCAAAAAATTTGTCTGCAAATAAATTTCTTACATGGCTTCATTGGAAGCATGAGTTTACTTGATTAAGAAGCAGTGCAAAGTGTTAATGTAGGAATAGGCAGAAGAATAAGCTCGTCATATGAGCAACTAGGTTGTTTTCAGTTATTGGTTGAATAAACAGAGCAGGCTATAGGTTTCTGAAGATCAGTTGCACAAGCCAGATGACTCCATGCCCAATGCTAAAGGCGACTGAAACTACTAGGTTCTTGGTGACCTCACGGGGAGGTATCCATCCCAGTTGGAGCCAAATGTTAGCTCCCAAAATGAATCAGTGAATGTTTTTCATTTTGTAGGTGATAGTGTGGTCATTAATAGGATTCTTTATAAATTTTTAGATTTTAGAAGTATCAAAACATAGGATTTAAGATTTTATCTTAGAAATAAATTGATCCTCCAAAGATCTTTTCAAATTTTTGTGAAAAATCTTTTTAATAGCTAATGTATGTTGTGAAGTTGAAGTTAGTTGGTGAAAGCCTTGGGTTTCAACAGTTAAGGTGTACTCCCCGCAGCAAGTAAGCTGGTGAAAGTGCTTACTATTGTAAATATCAAAAGGAAACTTCGTCATTTGTTATAGTGACCATATCTGTCCTATGCATGCACACCTCGAGGAATTGTTGAAAAAGAGTGAGAAGCTTTGGGACTCAAGATCAACATCAAATGAAATACTATCAGTCAAACAAAACTTGCAGTTGTCGAGCAAAGTGTCTAATGAGCGCCCAGGTTTTGAGGCCAGTGAAAAATTGTAGGCCACTTGTTATACACTTATACAAATCAAAACTTCTGAGCATTCAAAGGAAAAATAGATAAATGTCATTCACTACCAGTAGGGAAAACACCGAGGCTAGCTCTTGCTCCCGTGTTTCAGCTCCATGTGACCTACCTAGTGTTATCTCCTCAATAATTTTCAAATTTTTGAGTTTAGGTGATTTCCAAATGGTCTTAGAGTGGTCTTTTAAAGAATTGCATGGTATATATTCATGATGTAAAAGTGGCAAAACAAATGGCTTTCGGTAGCTAAAAGGCATAATTTTGTGGTATTAAGCTGTCGAAAATTCAGAAATTTGGCAGCTAAAATCCCAATAATTATCTTGTCATCATGCTTTTAAATGCTGACGAAATCACCTATGGATATCATGTGTTTGATCTTGGTCATTAATCATGATTTTCATTCATTGTTTGATCAAAGGTTTTAAAACCTAAGTCGTGTCATACGAAATCCTATCATCACATATCAACTACATATGCCAAATTCTACACATGCCTATCGGGGTTTAAACTTTTTCCAAAATTTGGGAGAGCACACAGGCCCAAACCATGAGTCAAGCCACAAGTAAAGTCACATGTCTACACACTCAACACAAGCAAACTTATTGTCATTCAAAGAACCAACAGGTTTTCTATTGAATTCTACGCTCTGAGTTATTGGCAGTGAAGCATTCACAGAGCACCAAATCGCGTCTCTGCAGTTCGAATTGATGAGTACAACCTAACTACATGAAATCTAAGGAGACAAGAGTTTGATGATCATTAAAGATGCTACCAGGTCAATGCTATTATACGCCACTTTCTAAGGAATGATGGAGTATTCAATTTTCAAAATTCCTTCATCTCAGCAGATCAAAGATTGTGCCCTATATTTTAGTGATTCTTTTCTGATTTTTAGGGACAGTTTGTTAGTTTTACATTCACAATTATTGGATATGGAAAAGAGTGGGCACATGAGGAGGATCAAGCCTTATGGACAACAGGTTTCATTTTCAACAAAGCAGAAATTTCTAGAACGTGTAAAAGAGATAAGGATCAGTTGATTTTTATTATTTTGTTGAAAAGGCAGCTGACATATATTTTTTTAGTATATTTTGTATCACTCAAAGGTGAAATTCTCTTATTTGGTCAAAAAAGGAGACTGCTATAGCTTTTAGTATCACTACATGTAGCCTATTTCATAGCGCCAACAGAAGTGCGTTATTTTTCCTTATCTGTAGCAGATTAGGAGGATATTTTCAAGGAGCGATGGATGTAAAGGAGGAGCGCACATGGAAAATTTAGAAGTGCCAAGATTCTAAGTATCAAAGCATGCCAATTGTAGCATTCAAAATTCATCAACAGGGACATAATTAGTGGGAAAAACTTATCTCAAAGACACTTGACCAGAGGAAAGACAAGTGGCAGCAAGAATTGGACACTTGATAGCAGTTATCTCTAGTCAACAAATCCACCATCTTTCAACAGCTCTAGGTTATTGCAACCAATTCTAGTTTTAGTTTTATTTTAATTGTTTTCCAGCAAACATGGAGGAGATAGTTATTATTTTTATTATTTAAGCAAGCATTTTGTATTTCGGGATAGGATTTAGTCTTAAGGACTGAGGGGTTCAATCCTGGATACATTTTGCCTCATGTACTTAGAGTCTTATCTTGATATGAATCACAGTATTTTTCTGCTATCAATGTCAAATTTGTTCATGTGTTGCATTACTCTGTACTTTGATTCAGTTTAGCTCATCTTTTAGGAACTATCATATTCTTATTTAGCTCATGAATTTGAATTAAAGGATCCCTTACTATCTTGTATGACCCTGCATGTTAATGTACTTGGTTATCTAGATTAGTGTTCTTCATACCCTATTTCAATTACTCTGTCTGATCATTGATTTCTAAAAGCACTGTCTTATTCAAATTCATGATAAGTTTTTTTTCTCATTAGCTATTGAGTTATCCCATTGTTCCAAGCATACCAAATTTACCATATTCTTGAGTTACCAAGAATCTTTAGCCTACAACCCTAAAGAGTTTCTTGGAGTGATAACATCCCCTATTCGAGCTCCTTCTCCTCCAAGTTCTCCTCCACCTAATATTCCTATGGCAGGAGCAAATCCCCCCATGAACCGAATGGCGGCTATAATAGTTGCTAGGTATGCTCCCCTTGTGTTACCCCAGCCTCTCAATGCCCTTCCAGTAGATGGCTACCTTAAGTAGTTTCCCAAGTTTACAGGCGAAGGGGACATAGCTGCAGAAGAACACCTTGAAGCTTTTTACAGTTTTACGGATGATCATGTTATCATGCATGCAGACGTATGGATGAGGATTTTCGTCCATAGCCTTGAAGGCGAGGCTAGAAAGTGGTTTAGGGCCCTTCCTATTGGATCCATCGATGGGATTAAGGCTTTGGATAATTCCTTTTTGAGACAGTGGGGAGACAAAAAAGACTTCATGTATTACATGACAGAGTTTGGGTCTTTGAAGAGAAAGGAAGGAGAGTCTGTCTCTTATTTCTCCAAGAGATTCAATAAAATGTACAATAAGATCCCCGCTGAAATAAATCCCTCAGAATCCTCTGCTAAGATCACTTATGCTATTGCTTTTGATCCCGATTTCTACCTTCTGTTGAGAGAAAGGAGAGCCACTACTCTGGCTCACATGCAGGATGCAGCCGTGGAAGTAGAATCTAACATATTGGTTGTTGACCGACTCAGGAATAAGGCTGATATAGACATATCCAGGAAGAGACATGAAGCCTCCCCATCCAATTCCTCTCCCCTTCCCCTTCATACGGACGAGGTAACTAAAGTGATAAAATCGCTTTCGGCTAGAATGGAAAGGTGGGAGTTAGAAGGGAAGCCCATGTACATAAATCCCCAAAATATTGATAACAGAGGCTTCGGGAGGCCTAGCAACAATGTGCCGTAGGGTTTGCCAAGAGAAAAAAGGAGAAAAGACAGAGATGAGCAGAGGATTCAAACCCCTCTCCAAAATAACCTATTTACTCATGAGGAAGGAAAGGAGATAGATGAGCTCGACCTCGAAATTCACTGTATTGAAGACACTTTCCCTTTTCCCCATTTGACTCAATCTATATATGAAGAATCTCTTATGAACATTCAAGTCAATGAGTTGGGTAAAGGGGAAAAGGCCAACAACACTCCTAACAGGTATCATCTCAAGTCAAAGAAGAAAGAAGGGAATTTTGATAGCCATGATCAGCCTCTCATAGTGGAAAAACCTGCTAAACCTGCAACAATCACTACTAAAGAGAAGAAAACTTAGAATACTTCGCCAAAAGCCAAAGAACCTGTCTCTGAGGTAAGGGAAGATCCTAAGCCTCTTTCCTCCTTTAGTTTTGAGCATGAAATTCAAAAGATTAGAATTCCCGTACCCCTCTCAGAACTAGTTAAAAATGAAGATTTCAAAAGGTCCCTCTCCAAACTGCTACAATTTGAGTCCCCCTAGCTTTCCTCAGACTCAGTAAATCTTCAAGATTAAAAGCCAACCATCATCCTAGGTCCCATGGTAGAATAAAAAGATGATTCATCCCCTCCCTTCTACACATCTCTGAACATACATGATAAGGTGTTGCATAATTACCTCATGGATTCAGGAGCTTCCCACAACCTTATGCCCAAAATAGTCATGGAAGAATTGGGACTGGAAGTGACAAAGGCTTATCACGATTTGTACTCTTTTGATTCAAGGAGGGTGCAATGCCTTGGAGTCATCAAAGATTTGGTGGTCTCTTTATTTCAGCTTCCAATGAAGAGTGTGTTCATGGACATTATAGTAGCTAATGTTCCTCTCAAGTTCGGCATGTTGTTGTCAAGATCTTGGATTAAAAAACTTGGAGGAACTTTACAGATGGATCTCACATATGCCATCATTCCAGTCTTTGGAGGGGAATGCAAGAGGTTGTACAGAGAAGATCAGATGGCCTACATTGTTAGTGACGAAGCTGATCTAGGTGGATATCGGGGGCCACCCACCTTTTCCAAATGGCTCAAAACAGTTTTCTGGCCATTTTGGCAATTTACTATTTTTAGCAGGTTTTCACTTCCGGGGCCATTTTGAGGGCCTAAATGAATTTTTTTTGAGATATAGGTTCGAAATGATATCCAAAGGCATGATTGAGCCCCCAAAATGAATCTCCTCGATGATACCTTTCCAACGAGCTATCACACGCCTAAAACGGAGATCGTATGCAAAAGTTACGACCCCGGGAAGTTGATGCACCAACTTACCCAAGCGGGGCCCACATGACTTTTGGCGCTTCATCTCCTAGGGTTAGGTTTTTGGATGTCTAGGACTTTTGTCATTCCTGATTATTGTAAAAAGGCCTCCAGAGCCTCATTGTAACCATCTTCTTGCAAATGCGAGAGCCGTCACATCTCTTCTCAGAGATAAGCTGCCACCATTCTAGCGAGTCTTTCACTCTGTATTTTTACAGTCGCTGTACATTTCTCTGATTAATAGAAATCGTGTATTACTGTATATTTGTGTTTATGGTTGCATCTCCGATACATTCATGTTATATTATTGAATATCTGCAATATCTCTGTGCATTTCTTTATTATATCTCCGCTCTCATTTCGTGCCGAAAATAATCCGGATCAGAAGCAGACCCCACCAATCATCCTATCTTTGCACTTGACACTGATTTGGGGTCTAGTTTATTGCAGATCACTGAGACTCCTGAAGCCCCTTTTCAAATCAGAAAGCAACCCATATTTAACCATGAGATACCTCCTCCAACCACCTCTGTTTGGAAAATGTTCTTCGACGGAGCTTCTTCTAGCGAAGGCGCTGGCACTGGAGTGGTTTTTGTGTCACCTTGTCAGGAAACCATATCTCTGTCATACAAGATACAATTTGAAGCTACCAATAATGTGGCAGAATATGAAGCTCTTGTTCTGGGTATGAGGGCTGCAAAAGAAAAGGGAATTGAGGAGGTAGTAGTGTTCGAAGATGTTGAGTTGATAATCCAGCAAGTCATGAATGTTTATCAGGCTAAGCATCCTCGGCTCAGGGGTTACAGAAATGAGGTGTGGGACCTAATTGATAATTTCTTCTCAGCTTTCAACATTTCTTTTATTCCAAGAGAGGAAAATACTTTGGCTGATTCCTTAGTTGTCTTGGCTAGTCTATTCAAGATCCCTCCGCCGCCTAAGATCAAATATGAGGTTGAGATAAGATATAGGCCATCTGTTCTGGACAATATTAGGCATTGGAAGGTATTCAAAGACGATCTTGAAATCAAAAAATTTCTTTAGTCTGTCGATGAATTTTCTTCATTGCACATTGATCAAGATCCTGATCTTGAAAGTCACCCTCACCCTGAGATATTTTTAAATAAAATCGTTGATCACCATATTATTCATTTTCCTAGCAATCACATTCCGAAGGGACTAGTCCCTTTAGAAATATTGATCGATGGGAATGATGTGGCAGTAAAGGGTGGGGTTTCAAATGGAGATGTTGATACAGCGGAGTGAAACATCAGCACACAGGAGGAGCCTAAGTTTGTCAAGTTGTCAAGCAGTTTGACCAAAGAACAAAGGGCCGAATATACCGAGTTATTAAGAGAATTTGTTGATGTGTTTGCATGGACCTATGAAGACCTCAAGACATATGACACAGTTGTCATTGAACACACGGTCCCACTGAAGGAAGAGGCTAAGCCATTTAGGCAGAAGCTAAGACAGATAAATCCCATGTTGTTGCTTGTCATGGAGAGAGAAGTGAAGAAGTTGATAGATGTCCAAATCATTGTCCCCTTGAGATATTCTGAGTGGGTGGCCAATTTGGTCCCGGTGAGGAAGAAAAGTGGAGAAATCAGGCGCTATGTTGATTTCAGGAACCTAAACAGGAGCTCAAAGAAAGACAACTATCCCTTGCTCAACATGGAACACATATTCCAAAGTGTAACTGGTGCATCTAGGATATCCATGATTGATGGTTTTTCTGGCTATAATCAGATATCACTCATGCCTGAGGATAGAGAAAAAATAGCCTTCACCACTCCTTGGGGCACATTCATGTATGCCAAAATGCATTTTGGATTAATGAATGTAGGAGCAACATTCCAGCGAGCCATGGACATAGCCTTCATCGGGGAGAAAGATCAATTTGTGGTAATCTATCTGGATGACATCACAGTCTTCTCCAGGTCTGATAAAGAGCATCGCTGTCACTTGAGGAAAGTTTTATTGAAATGCCGGAGGTTTGGCCTTTCCTTAAATCCCAAGAAATATTTGTTTTATATGAAGGAGGGGAAGTTGTTAGGCCATATAGTATCAACAGAGGGAGTGAGAATTGATCCCAGCAGGGAAGATGCAATTCAAACCCTGTCGCTTCCCAGGTCTAGAAAGGAAGTTTAGGCTTTTTTAGGGAAGATTAACTTTCTAAGGAGGTTCGTCTCAAATTTTGCTGAGTTGGTGAAACACATCACAGCCATGCTCAGAAAGGGAAAAGAAGTACAATGGACCGTTGAACCCAGGGAATATTTCATCCAAATAAAAAAGGCATTGACTGAGGCACCTGTGATGATCAGTCCTAATTATTCCAAGGATTTACTAATTTTTTCTTTTGCTTCTTTTGACACAATAGCAGCGGTCTTATTGCAGAAAAATGAGGAAGGGTGAGAGCAACCCATTTCCTTCTTCAGTAAGGAATTAAGAGATGCATAAATCAGGTATGAGATCATGGAGAAGCAGGCCTGTGCCTTGGTGAAATATCTCAAATATTTCAAAGTCTATGTCTTGCACTCAAGAGTGATTGCATACGTTCCTTCAGCCTCTGTGAAAGACATCCTTATACAGCCTGACATAGATGGGAAAAGAGGTAAATGGATTGCCAAGATCCTTGAGTTTGACTTGGAGATAAATCCCACCAAGTTGGTTAAAGGGAAGCGTTTAGCCAAGCTGCTGGCTGAATCCAATTGCAAGGCCTTGGGGGTTAGCTTCATCAACGCTTTCTCAGGAAATCAGCAAGCTGAGTCGTCAAGCAAAAGCACTCAGGGTGGCTTATCACTAGCAGAATGCACCTGGTATAGAGACATTTTGTACTTTCTGCAAGAGTTGAAGCCTCCTGATGGAATGGGAAAAAGAAAGGCAATAGCTTTAAAGCTCAAGGCGGTCAAATATTGCCTTATTGACCATGTTTTCTACTGGAGAGACCCTCTAGGGGTGTTTCTGAGGTGTCTAAACCCACAGGAGGCCCATAAAGTTATGTTTGATTTCCATAGCGGCCTTTGTGGAGGGCATCATTTCTGGAAGACCATAGCCCACAAAGTTCTCAGGGCTAGGTACTGTTGGCCTACCTTATTCACTGATGTCTGCAGAGAAGTCATAGCTTGCATCAAATGCCAAAGGTTCTCAGGAAAGTAGTAGCTCAAATCTCTGCCACTAAAGCTTGTAGTAGCTTCAGCACCCTTTCAACAGTGGGGGTTGGACTTCATTGGGGAAATTCATCCTCCTTCAAGTGGCCAGCATAAAAGGATCCTGACTGCAACAGACTATTTCACCAAGTGGATAGAAGCTGCCCCCACCAGGAGTGCTTCACACAAGGTAATTATCAGCTTCTTGGAGGATATCATAGCCAGATTTGGTTGTCCCAGTAGAATTGTCACTGATAATGCTGCTTCTTTCAAGTCTGAGCCTCTGGTTAAGTTCTGTGAGCAGTTTGAGATTTCACTAATTCACTCCAATCCTTATTATCCTCAGGGAAATGGACTAGCAGAATCTTCCAATAAAAGTCTAATCAAACTCATTAAAATATTATTGGAAGACAATAAGAGGTCATGGGATTCAAAGCTCAAATTTGTTCTATGGGTCGATCGAGTGACAACAAAGAAGTCCCTAGGCACCTCACCTTTTCAACTTGTTTATGGGACAGAGGCTGTGTTTCCCACTCAACTCTCTTTACCTGTAGCGAAATTCTTTCAAGATCATGAAGGAGAGCCAAACCATATGGTTAGAAGAATTCACCAAATGGTGGAACTGCAACAGATCAGGGAGCAGGTGATGGACATAGCTCACAGTCATCAACATAAGATCAAGCAGGCCTTTGACAGGAAGGTTAGAAAGGAGGAATTTGAGCTCGTAGATTTGGTGCTTAAGTGGGATGCACACAGGTGGATAGGGGAAAACACATCAAGTTTGATGCCCTCTGGATCGGGCCCTTCAAAATCTTTGAAGTATTCTTAAATAACACATGAAGGTTGCAGGATTTGGAGGGTGAAGAATTTTTTAACGGCCCAATAAATAGGCATTTCCTAAAGAAATGTTGTGCTTGAGCCTTAGACGACTCCTATGTTTTTGTAAATATTGTCTTTGTTGTTTTTATGTTTATTTTCAGCTTAATAAATGACTCCATAGCCCAACAGAAGGCAACTGGAACTACAGGAGTTCTTAGAGAATCGCAGGGACGACTCTATCCCCCATGGAGCCTAATATTAGTGCCAATTCTTGCAAGTCATGAACGTCAAGCGCAGCACACTGAAGAAGTCCATTTCAGGCTTAAAATCAAGCGAGTGGGCATTTTTTTTTCAACGGTGAGGATCCACAGATGGAGCAGATCGACGGTCATGATTGGGTAAGTTTGAGTTGCAAAGTTGCACAAGGTCTAGCACATGAGTTCATCTCTTATGGCCAAAATCACAAAATGATGAGCCATTTCGACATTTCAGCTACCCGGACTTCAAAGAACAAAGGGTTTCTCTCTTCCACTGCATTTCGAAACCCCAAAACGTGAAATGCGAAAAGCGCCCAGGAGCCATTTCGGCTACCGGGACTTCAAAGGACAAAGGGGTTGCTCTTCCACTGCATTTCGAAACCCCAAAACGTGAAATGCGAAAAATGCCTAGGAGCCATTTCGGCTACCGGGACTTCAAAGGAAAAAGGGGTTTCTCTTCCACCGCATTTCGAAACCTCGAAACACGAAATGCAAAAAGTGCCCAGGAGCCATTTCGACATTTTGGCTACCGGGACTTCAAAGGACAAAGGGGTTGATCTTCCACTGCATTTCGAAACCCCGAAACGTGAAATGCAAAAAATGCCCAGGAGCCATTTCGGCATTTCGGCTACCGGGACTTCAAAGGACAAAGGGGTTTCTCTTCCACTGCATTTCAAAACCCTGAAACATGAAATGTGAAAAATGCCCAAGAGCCATTTCGGCTACCGGGACTTCAAAGGACAAAGGGGTTTCTCTTCCACTACATTTTGAAACCCTGAAACGCGAAATGCGAAAAATGCCTAGGAGCCATTTCGACATTTCGGCTACTGGGACTTCAAAGGATAAAGGGGTTTCTCTTCCACTGCATTTTGAAACCCCGAAACGCGAAATGAAAAAAACGCCCAGGAGCCATTTCGGCTACTAGGACTTCAAAGGACAAAGGGCTTGCTCTTCCACTACATTTCGAAACCCCGAAACGCGAAATGAGAAAAACGCCCAGGAGCCATTTCGGCATTTCAGCTACTGGGACTTCAAAGGACAAAAGGGTTTCTCTTCCACTGCATTTCGAAACCCCAAAACATGAAATGCAAAAAATGCCCAGGAGCCATTTCGGCTACCGAGACTTTTAAGGACAAAGGGGTTTCTCTTCCATTGCATTTCGAAACCCCGAAACGCGAAATGAAAAAAACGCCCAGGAGCCATTTCGGAATTTCGGATACGAGGACTTCAAAGGACAAAGGGGTTTCTCTCCCACTGCATTTCGAAACCCCGAAACGCGAAATGTGAAAAACGCCCAAGAGCCATTTCGAGATTTCGGCTACCGGGACTTCAAAGGACAAAGGGTTGCTCTTTTCCACTGCGTTTCGAAACCCTGAAACACGAAATGTGAAAAGCGCCCAGGAGCCATTTTGGCATTTCGGTTACCGGGACTTCAAAGGACAAAGGGTTGCTCTCTTCCACTGCATTTCGAAACCCCAAAACGTGAAATGCAAAAAATGCCCAGGAGCCATTTCGGCATTTCGGCTACCGGAATTTCAAAGGACAAAGGGTTTCTCTCTTCCACTACATTTTGAAACCCCGAAACGCGAAATGTGAAAAGCGCCCAGGAGCCATTTCTGCATTTCGTCTACCGGGACTTCAAAGGACAAAGGGTTGTTTTTTATGTTTTCAGTCTCAGCCACCCTCCATGGAAGAAGGAGTTAATGAATATTGAGCAAGTGGTTGAGACCTCAGCTCAACTCATAAATGGGGGGCGTGGAAAATGCCTGGAGAAATCGGCATGTGGTACCCTTGTATGCAGGTCCCCCTGCAAGAGCCATGCTGATTTAAGGCGGCGTCTGACGAAGGAGTTCCGTCTAGGTTTGACTGAGGAGCCTACACACGCTAATTTGGACTTTAATGTCTCAACTACCTTCCTGTTGCAAAGGTGGCGAATTGCCCTAAGTATATATACTCGGTTTTTGTATTTCTGTAAGGATGGATGGTAAAGCAAATCTCCCGACTGTAATTTTTTAATGAAATACTAGTTTTCTTGGCTATGTATCTGTATATGAAATTTCCTTGTTCAATGTAAGGAAGCTCTCTTTTTCATCTTGTTTTGTTCTCATACTGAAAGAGTTCGTGACTAAATGATTCACATGAATCACCGTGACTGTGTTATGACAAAGGATTTATTATAATGCTATCATGTTCTTTTAGTGTTTTTGCTTTTGAATATAAGAGGTTCTTGTGTTCAAAGTTTTCTTCTACAAGCTGTTGGAAGCCCGATGCCTACTGCAGCCCTTCACATTTCCTCACAGAAGTCTTCCTCCTACTCGCCCTTATTACAACTTACTGCCTGAAATTGAATCAATACCTCATCTGCTTTTGCATGTCTGGCCTAGTTTCTGAGTTAGAACGATATTGTTCCGAGTTTACTTCCATCCATCACCCTTTATCAACAAATCGTGACATTTAAACTGATGGGCCTCAGGCTTACTCCTGTCGCAATCCGAGAGTGACTTCTGATGCCAACAGTACCAAACCCCAACAACACTCTAACCTACGGTCTCTCATTCCCCATCAGCCTACACAACCCTAGGTAGTGTTCCCCCTTATTTGCACTGGGGTCCCTCAAGATGCACCACTACCCTTCCAGAGCTCCAACACGGGACGACCAGGAAGTATCAGAGAATTGTGGCTCCAGGAGTTTCAGCTTCCCTCAGAGGTCTCCAAGTACCCTCCATGCCTCACACCGGGGAACCTATCTCCACACTTCTCCCTCCATGGATCTAATGTTTTCTGAATCAACCAAAGGAGAAGCGTACACACCCAGGTCCACCCTGGATCCATGGGTAAATTCTGTAGTTTGGGTCGCCATTTTCCCTAGAGACACTCTTCTAGTCAATCTAGTAAGAATGAAATGAATAGAATGGAGAATTAAACCCAATTCCCCCTTTAAATATGCATATGTCCCTTTTTATATTGTATTATTATATAATATAATAATATAAAGGAATGGGGAATTATTATACTATATTTTCTTAGCCTCCTTAGCATAAGCTCCCTTTTCCTATCCCATAGCTCCCCTTTCCCACTCATGGAGTCTTATCCCCCCATACTCTTTTTGTCCCTTGGTCCGCAACCACGGTGTTATTTTATTAATTAGTGCATATGTACACTTTATAATACAATCTCTATAGATTTTAATCATCTTTATAGGAACTCTGACCCAAACAAACTGGCTCACTAGATTAAGTATCACATATACAATATATTTACAATCTGGGGATCTAGTTGGGGTATTACATTCCCCTCCCTCTTATTTATGCATTGTCCTCAATGCATCTATAGACACCTGTACAATAAGAGTTCTTCAAATTCTGCAAAAATTGCTTCGATCTTCCTATCCAATATGCACACCCATTGGACCTGGAAGTTTTCTTCGTGCACCATCACCTTGATAGTCAAAACCAGTATAGTCATCATCTTATGTATAAGTAAAACATAAGAATTAACGAATTAATACATGCAGTAAACAGATTCATACACATTCTAATAAGTATTCAACTGATAGCATAAATTTGAAGATATCCCTTTTTAATTGGCAGGTGAATCCTTTGAGTTCCACTAGCTTCATGGTACAACGAGCGTTGTTTCAATGGATGGCACCATAAAGAACAATTCTGGAGCTGATAATCAAATCATAATTTTGAGAGTAAGAATATAATTATCCACTAGAATGTTAATCCATGAACCAAAGGAATTCCACCATGAAGGGTGAACCAAACCATAACAATCAACCAAGGAGAAAAAAAAATGAGAATCCTCCATCAAAACAATATTCTCATGATTTCTTATTTTCGTAACAAGAGTTCATGCTTTCCCATTGTCCTTCATCAACACCCAACAAGAGTGGGGTCTCACCTCATTTCCAATCAAGTTCAATCATAACCAATTCTCTCAAAAAGGATGAAGTAAAAATGTTATTCCACACGAAGATCAAATCATGGGTGTATTGCATGATTCCCCTAGACATGCAACAATGCAACCAATCTGATCCTGAAAGAAAATAGCTATATGTGATCATGGATATATTCTTACAACTTGTTGTAACCTAGGTCTGCATCCCCTGCGTCTCCTCTCTTTTTCCCTATGCCTTCATCAAATTTTCCTCTTCTGGTCATTAAGTCATTTTCCCGTTACTTAGTTACTTAGTTCTTATTCATTTCTTTCTGGTTTGAGTCTTTGCGCATTTATGTTTTGTTTTCTTGAAAGGATGGAATATATGTTGGATTTGGTTCGAATTACTTTTCATCATATTTTCCATTGATCTAGCTCACCACAGGTCGACCAAGCCTTTTTATATACACAGGGAATGCCCGTGGACAAACAGAACCATTCAGAATGGTCATTTTCGGGCCAAGACTGTGAAAATGAACAGTGAAATTCTCAACGGTAAATATCCACCAAGCAAATCATATCAACGGTTGTCGTCCATTCGGGGGTGTAGAATCACGCGGAGTTTAGCACCAAGAGTCATCAAAAGTCCCGAAGAGCTTAAGTTCTGAAGTCTCGAAGTAAATCTGGACCGTTCATCAATCAAGACACGCGATGACAGATCATTTACTTCGGCGATTTTCCTCCAACTGATTTCCAAGCCTAACATTTGAAACTCCCGAAGCTCGGACTTCTGAAGAGAATCTAGACTGTTCATCCATCATGACACATGGTGACAAATCATTCACTTCGGATATTTTCCTTCGGGATATTTTTCATGTTTCACATTCAAAACACCCAAAGCCCGAAAGTCTGAAGTGAATCTGGACCATTGATCCCAAGTCAACGAGAACTGTCGATCCATGCAGCAGGTAACCCCTCACTACTCTCGCTCCTCTCACCACCCGACACTTGTCCTCCATTAACCCCCACGCTGATCTCCATTAGCGGTGGCCTACCTCTCCAGATCAACGATCCGTATCGCAACTTGGACCCCCCCTCGACCATTCTACCTTTAATGAGGGCGGTCTGAGCAAGTATTTTTCCCACCGAGGGCCCTACCTAATGTGGCAACTCCTCAAGAACTTAGACCCCCCCNCCAAGTTCCTCCTGGGTTTTTTTTCAATACCGCTCCTCTCGCCTTTCACCACCTGTTCTCCACTCACTTCCCAACCCATCTACTCCTCCTCTCCCTATGCGCCACCTATATCTTTCATTACACGTTGCCAACTCCATACTCTCAATACCTCCATCGTATTCACACCTCTTCTCACTTTGACATATCTCTTCACATGTCATCTACCCTCGCATCCATTCATCTCATCTCTCGATTGGATGCTCGCCTCCATGTCTCCCCTCATGCCCGATGGGCCAAAAACCATTCCAGTGAAGCTATTTCATAGGTACAGATGGTAGATGATGGTTCAATACAGAGTGCATTGCGCTTCCAAAAGATCAGACATAGAGAGAGAGAGTTAAGTCTCAGTCACAGGTCGACGCGGATAGTTCCAGAAACACTTCAGCAAACTCTACTCATGTAGCAAGTTATCTCTTGTGGCCTCCAACATCTTGCAGACATGTCATCATTCAACATAGAGCTCTGCTCTGTCATTCTGAGGCCTATATTCGACCACTCAATTCCTCTAACACATGCATCAGTTCTGTCACAGAGGCAGTAGTAGTTTTATTTTATTAAGTCCAACATTTTCCTACATTGGATGCAAGAGTGGTCTTCTGTGTGTGATAAGAACCACTCTTGTTGATTAAGTTCAGTGTCTTAGTAAAGTTAATTATTTTGTTTATGAACAGTTCCCTAAATTTAGGTCTCATTCCCCTAAGGACAAGAGCCTCTGCAACTCTTTTAAATAGTTAGTTTTTGGATATTGTATAGGTCATATTTTTTGAGGAAAGAATAGCAATACAACAGACTAGTTGGACCCATTTTATGCACGGATTAAATCTCTCTACCTGGTGAACATACTCTTGAAGACAATGTTTCGTTCAACTCTTCATGTGTTTTCATTCTTATCTTGAATACAGTTTTTTATTTTTGCAACATACATTTCATTTCCTTTCAGCTATTGTATGACTTATTTTTACTGATATGCAACCTGTCAAATAGCTAATTCTTTAGTGAAGATTTGTTTTCTGCAACCTGTGGGAGTTAGTTTGTTTTGATACATGTTTGATGTCTTGAAATGATATTTTAAGTATTGAACATCTTGCAGCAGATTATTCATTGAGTAGTTTGATGTTTCTCTCTGTTTTATATTATTTCATTGGTCTGTCATTAGTGTGCCATCAACCAAGGAGGGTCCTCATCTATGTCGTTCTGCCAACCCAAACTTGCCTTTGTCTTGATAGAATAACCCTCTGACCAACCAACAAAAGGTTAAAGAAGCAATCATTCTAAACTGATAGGTGGCGTAGCTTTTCCCTTTAGCAGTCAGGTGCAGACTTTAGGACCAACACAACTCATGATAGATAATTATCAATAAGGTATTTCATGCATTGTTAGATTGGACTCTGTACAATATCAGTCATGAACATTCTCGTGGACACATTTTCTTCCTGCATAAACAACTCTAGCATCTCCCAAATTTTGAAAACCTCCATACACTAGTAGAATCACATGCATTTGTACACAAATCTCATGCAATATCCATGCAAGTGAACTCTACCCGAGGATCCTAGATACTTGAACCTGCAAACCTCATGCAATACTGTAAGATCACTTTTTGCAGAAAAGCAACCTGAACTAAACAAGCATCTTGCAAGAAACATATAAATATTATGCATATTGCCTTGAGAAACAAATTTCCATGTATGCAACTAAAACAAGGGGATGCACAAGAATCGTTACATAGCAAAAGGAAGATGACCTCATTTGGGTTTAACAAAACCTCAATATGATGCAAAACATAGTGCATAATGCACATATTAACTAACACATTCTCACTACCATATGACCCCCTAAACAAAAATGGAAAGATTTTTATTTTGAGATAACACATTCGTGAACCTACATACCACCCAAAGGACAATGGTCATTCACATCTAATAGCCATAGCCAGGTTGATACGAATGCACCCTTCCATTTTGCATGGACTGGTTAGCATTGAAAGGTGTTGCTTCCTGTTCTCTTTCTCTGTTTCACTGTTTAATGTCAACATCAAATACATAAAGGAGTTTCTTCAATATTTTCCTATATACTTCTTCAAGGTTATCTTCAACGATTAGTACCTTTGGCTTGTGTCCTATTACTTGATATTTGACTAATTTTCTTAATGCTTACCAATATAGTCTAGGCCAATAAATAACTTACTTTGTGAAAATCAAATGGATTCTAAGATGTTGCTTCTTCCTGGTATTTAACTAAATATATGACTAAATCAAAAGGAAATGTGAATGAGAATGTACTCCCCTTACCAAATTCAAATTGCACTCCAATATTACCCCTTTCTAATTCAACAATCCTCCTAGAAAATCACAGCCCAAGGCCTATTCCACCTCCACCTTGTAGTGATCCAACCATAATTTGAGTATAAAGTTCAAACAATATTTCTTGATCTTCTTTGCCAATACCTATTCCAATATCCTCTTATCCTGCACTTTAAAGCGTTTCCACTTTGGCTTGCATATTTTGTTACTTTGACCTCAATTTATGGATGGTCCTCTAACATAATTGAATAAAACCTTACAATAAAACATGATGTCTTTGGGTCTTTGGGTCTTTGGGTCATTGAGACAAACATTTTTACAATAAATTCTCTCATAATGACATGAAGACAAACAACAAAGTGAGACCAGTTAACAAATGCCAATTTCCCCCCAGATAAGAGCTAAATATAAACATTATATAATTTAGACCAATCATGGAGGGGAGAAAGTACTCATCACGAGACTGCTAAAGGTGTAGAAAATGGAAGTCATTGTTGGCTTGGGCCACCAAGTTTTCCAGTTACCAAACCAAGTAATGGCCCATCCCATGAGAAATCAACATACCAAAATATTTCAAATGATGACCTCACGTATGAAATAAGTTCCCCCATTATTGAAAGGATAACATCATAAACATTTGTAGCAAGTGTTGTAATGTTCCCATCCACCCAGGTTGGGACACACCACACAAAAATCTCCTAGTTACAACTCTAATACCATTGTGTAACGTTCCCATCCACCCAATTTGGGCCAAGCCACACAACAATCTCCCAATTACATCTTTCATACCACATTGTAGCATCCCCAACTTCCTACTTGGCAAGGCCACTCCAAAAATTATGAATTATGATACCCTTAAATTAAATCATACATTCTACATATGAACAGAGTTAAGAGAAATAATATCAACATACAACAACAATAATTCATACATATAAATAATAGATATTCCATGACAGAAACTCATAATTACACACACAATAATTAAAATAAGCACATGATAGACACTTATCTCATGAAATAAACACCAATTGCATGAAAATCTTTCGCGTTCCTCCCAACCATAGACCACACTGCTTGTAATCTCATAAGTGGGTCACCCCCGAGCTAGGGCTAAACTCTACCAGGGAAAAGGGAATCCTAAGACATTCTAAGGTCTAATAATCAACAAAAATGATTAGTCCAAGGTGCCCAATAAGATAAAATTCCTAGAATATTATCTGGAATTAACCCTAGTGTAATTGTACCATTACACTGGGGATTAACCTGGGGTATTACATTCCCCTAAGATAAGTTATGTAGGTATAAATTTTATGTATTTATATTGCATAATTGTACATATTACTAACCCCAAGGATATTTGGTATGGGTGTATAAATAATGGTATAAATCCCTGGATCCAATGGATATAACGTAATTCTTGTGAATGGTATAATTATTTAAGCAATCCACTCCTACTAATAAAAGTGTTTAGTGGAATCGAGATGCAAAAGCATATCATTGAGTGGATGAAATAGTGAAATTACATTCACCATAAAGAGTTTCAATGTACAGATAAAGTAGTACATTGTGGGAAAGACTTTTCTAAAATTATTGAAATGTTAAGATGTCAAGCTTCTAATAAAGGAAGATAGAGTATATTCATAGAAATAAGATGTAACATATCAAAGGATTGGTCCTACAATTTTTGAGATACCACCTCCATAATTGTTTTCAGAGTAGAGCAATGAAAGCATGGTTGGATAGTAGAACTTTCGGGGTGAAGCAATGTAGGTGTGTGCATACTAAAGAAGTGCCAACATATGCATAATCGATGCATCATGTGCAGATTGGTTCTGGAGGTATATAGGTATACTTCTGGGAAAGGAACCACTAGGTGGATCACAACTTATTTTGAGTCTCTTGTAGCACTCTGAGAGATATAGAAACAATAAATAAGAAATGGTTGATACAATGAGAAAATATTGGGTGCACTCCCAAGGTATTGAGTACATACCCAAAGTAGTTGGGATAGAAATTCAAAATAATTCAAGCATGGAGATGATTTTCTAAGGGGAAATCAATAAAGAACCATAAGAAAGAAAATAGTTCGATGTGACTTGGTATATAGAAGAGAGGGTACCTGAAAAGAAATCATCTCAAATGGAAAAGAGTTGTTGGTGATCATCCCAAAGGTTTGAAGTATCACTAGAATGTGTGATAGAAAATAAAAGAAGTGTCAACTACTTCAAGATAATCACAATATGAAACTAGAAAGAAGATGTTGTGTAGCATCACAATATGGTGGAAATTGACTAAGGAAGTCAAGTTGAAAACCAAATGGGTCGGGAAAGGAGAAAATAATGGTTCAATCAACTATAATGGTTGATGTGTTCAGTCGAGAAAAGGGATGAATTAGTTTGGCCCAAAAAGTAAATGGAATTTGAAGATCTAAAGTCAATAAGAGAGCATGGGTGGAAATGTAATTTGGTCATGTATGTTCTTGGTCAGAAGGATCCAAAAAAAAATAAGGAATGTTGAAATTTAGTATCAACATAGTATGTGGCTAGAAAATCAAAGGCAATCAAGAGTGGAATGGCTAGAAAAGTGCTCAGTGAGAAAATAATAATGTGTAGTGATTATAGTGAGACTTAAGGACAAGTAATAACAACAAAAAAGGTTGTACATGAGAAAATGGGTTGCTACAATTGTATAGAAGAAAATATAATATGACCTGTCGGAAAACCATACTTAGCACATGAACTAGAATGCATATGAATTTATGAGCATGTTGATGATGCATTATTAGCGCATATAGATATGCATTAATAAATGTATATTTTTTAATATATATATATATATATATATATATATATATATATATATATATATATATATATATATATATATATATATATATA
>ML778651.1:1706169-1727631 GCA_009831015.1 Picea engelmannii | reverse complement strand
ATGAAAGTTGCTAATGACATGATTTTTTGTGCCAAGAAAGAAATAATTATTGCATGGTTGCAAGTGTTGTTGATGATGTTGTTGCATATGGAAGACATCCATATGAAGGAAGCTCCTACTAATACCAGCTATCCAGGTAATTAAATGTATTTAAGGGAAGCTATGCATGTATACATTTTATGTATTTATATTGCATAATTGTTGAAGGGGAATTTAGGTAAGAATTCCCCCAGCTAGAGTTTATTATATAAATTACATTATTGCATAATTTGAAAGCATTAATGGAAATAAGATACCACTAGGTGTGGGGATAGAGGCATGTAATAATTATAAAAGTTGCATGAATTTTGAATGCATACATGTGATGTAATAACATATTATGGATTTGTTGGTTATGAGCTAATAACCAAAGCAAGAAAAGGGTATGAACCTATTATAGGAATGAATACCAGTAACACTAGTCATGTATGAGGCCATGGCATGGCTGGATATGGAAAGGTTTTAGTGTCACAAAAGTATCCAAGGAAAACTTCCTACTTTAGCTAAGGTTTGGACTACAACCCTTTTTCTAACACTAAAGATCACCATATAATTTTATTCTTGGTGTAGTGTTCAGGTTGAAAAGGAAGGCATCCAAATAGTTGAGTAAGTAATAGGAAGTGTATGGATGATGTGTTGGTGCATTGGTCAGACCTTCCAATTCACCATAGTGGGATACATGAATTAGATAAATGAAATCATGAAATCAATACAAAGGTGCATTGAATAGATATGGATGGAGAATTGCACTCATGCATAGTGTGTAAGTGGTAGAGCTGCACTCATACATGATTGAGTTGTTTATGCTTGAATGCAATTATTGAATGTATTTTTGTGAATGCATACATATATGATATTTAAAGGAAACGATTATGCTAACAACTAAGATGTTACAATTATTACTAACTCATGGAGTACAGAACGTTTCAGGGCTTGTTAGCCATTGCAACAGGAAAGTTACAAGTCAAGTAGTCACATGAGTAGTGACTACAAGAAAATTATGTTTAGAAAATAGAGTAATAAAAATAATGATATTGGAGGAATGAAAGACCTAATGGTTAGACATTCCTATGTAGAGAATAATAATTTCATTCTACTTAATAAATGGTTTGATATCTATGATTGAATTGTTAAGTGTAGACAATTCTAATATCACTATGTAAGCTTATGTACATATTTCAATAAAAGTATATAATGTAAGAAGCACTAATAATCTGTTGGTTGAATGAAAGATGACAACATTGCAAAAAAAAACAAGTGGTCTCAAGTATGAAGTTGTGGAAAGCCATAATAAAGATCGTTGCTTTATATTACAACAAAAAAACAAAATTATGAGATAGAATTTCATATTTTGGGAAAAAGTTGAATTTTCCTTATGAAATATATTTTAATTTCTACATGAAAGTGATAAGATGTTATCTCATGATGGTTGTATGTGTGTGACATATGTGAAATGATAATTATTGAAGTTGGGATGCTTAGGAAGAATGATTATTGTTGGAACATTCGAGCCTTAAATTGTAGATCCTTAGTGGGGATCTAGTAATGAGTTGGTGCTCTCCTTGTGTGTGAAATCCTTGGCAAGATGGATCCTTGAAGGACTGTGTAGTAGTAAAATGATGTATGAGCCTGTAAGGGTGAGTGAAACAAGGAGGAGGTAGCTCAAGAATGTTACAGAGAGCATAATTATTTCCTGAAAAAACTCTATAGAATAGAGCAAGAGAATTCCAATTGAATTATGAAAAGATGAATCGTGTCCTTGGAAAAAGAGCACCAGAAAGACAACAACCTTCCAATAGGAAAGGCATGGAGATTTTTAAAGAATTTTTTAATGTATATGTCTATAATGCATTGAGGACAGTGCATAAATAAAGGGGAGGGGAATGTAATACCCCGGGTTAATCCCCAATGTAATTGTACATATGTTTTATAGGCTGGTGAGTCAGGACATTATAGACCAGAGTGCTTGTGTGATTATTAGGCTAGAGAGCCTGGATTCCTAAGAGGCCAGCATTCCTATTATTGTAATATGTAAACACTCATACTGTTAATAAAATACATCACTGCTGCAGAATAACTCAACAAAAGAGATGGGGGGCTAAACTCCATTAGAAAGAGAAAGGGGAGTAAGAGTCTAGGAAAGGGATAATCTAAAGGGGCATAAGCCAAATGGAATATTATATTAAAATTTCTTAAAGCTAAAGTTATGGATATGAATATATCCTAAATTTCTAAAGTGGGGACAAGTGGGTTCATTGAGTGCCATGTGTCATAAATGACAGATGCATATGTAATTTGGGGGATATAGCATAATTTCCCATCTATTGGGGAGATGGATTCATTCATTCATCCATGATGTTGACCATTCACTCATCCATGCTACCGAACGATACATGTTCTTGTACCTGGGAAGATTTGAGCTGAAGAAGCGGGTTGTCAAGCTCTTATGTTGAAGAGGTGGGTTGTAATGTATGTGAGTAGTTTTCTCTGGGTGACAAATTGTTGGGAATTTTTCCTTGGTGCGTTGGGAAATAGCTATAGGGATCTAAGACTTCCTGTCTAGCTTGTTGTTAAATCCCTACAAGGGAAGTGGGGTAGATGATGGATTGTTGAGCAGAGAAGGGGCACACTCCCTGGGGTGGGATAGGCATGTGGGGAATGAGAGACTGTAGACTAGTTGCAGTAGTTGGGCACCTTAGACTGAGCATTTTTGTTGATTATCATACCTTAGACTGACTTAGGATTACCTTTTCCCTAGTAGAGTTTAGCCCTGGCTCGGGGGTGACCCACTGCCGAGATTATGAGTAGTGTGGTCTATAGCTAAGAAGAATATGGAATTTCAACATGTAGTTGGTATTTATTTCATGAGATAAGTGTCTATCATGTGCTTATTTCAATTATTGTGTGTGTGTGTATAATTATGATTTTTTTGTCATGGAATCTTTGTTATTTATATGTATGAATTATTGTCGTTGTAGAATGTAACACCCCAGGTTAATCCCTAGTGTAATTGTACACATGTTTTATAGGATGGTGATCCAGGACATTATAGGCCAAAGTGTCAATGTGATTATTAGGTTGGAGAGCCTGGATTTCTAAAAGGCCAGCGTGCCTATTATTGTAATATTTAAAAACTCATACTATTAAAAAAATACATCATTGTTGCAGACCGACCCAACAAAAGAGATGGGGGGATAAACTCCTCTACAAAGGAAAGGGGAGTAAGAGTCTAGGAAAAGGATAAGATAAAGGTGCCTAATCCCAATGGAATATTATATTAATATTCCTTAAAGCTAAAGTTATGGATATGAATATATCCTAAGTTTCTAAAGAGGGGACAAGGGGGTTCTTTGAGTACCATGTGTCATAAAGGACACATGCATATGTAATTTGGGGGATATATTGTAATTTCTTATCTTTTGGGAAGGGGGATTCATTCATTCATTCATGATATTGACCATTCACTCATCCATGCTACTAACTAGTACCTGTTCTTGTACCTGGGAAGACTGGAGATGAAGAAGCGGGTTGCCAGGCCCGTGAGTAGCTTTATCTAGGTGAAAAAATACTGGGAATTGTTCCTTGGTGTGTTGGGTAATAGCTACAGGGATCTGAGACTTCCTGTCTGGCCTATTGTTGAAGCCCTGGAAGGAAAGTGGGGCAGCCAAGGGATTGTTGAGAAAAGAAGGGGCACATTTTCTAGGGTGGAACAAACATGTGGGGAATGAGAGACTGTGGGCTAGTTGCAACAGTTGGGCACCTTGGACTAAGAATTTTTGTTGATTATCAGACTTTAGACTGGATTATGATTCTTTTTTCCTTGGTAGAGTTTATCCCCAACTCGAGGGCGACCCACTGTTGAGATTACGAGAACTGTGTTCTATGGATAGGAGGAATGTGGAAAGTATGCATGCAGTTGGTGTTTATTTCATGAGATAAGTGTCTATCATGTGCTTATTTCAATTATTGTGCCTATGTAATTATGATTTTTTTGTCATGGAATCTCTATTATTTATATGTGTGAATTATTGTTGTTGTATGTTGTTATTATTTCGCTTAACTATGTTCATATGAAAAATATATGTTTTAATTTAAGGGTATCATAATTCATAATTTTTGGAGTGGCCTTTCCCAATAGGAAGCCAGGGATGCTACAATGTAGTATCAAAGCTATAATTGGGATATTTTTGTGTGGCGTTTCCCAGCATGGGTGGATGGGAATGTTACAAAATGGTATCAAAGCCTAATTTTAAACACTGAGAATGGATGGGATGAGTTAGAAGAATGTTGAAACAAAAATTCGTAGAGAATTAATTTCTGGAGTATGTCTGCAACTTGTTTGATTAAATTATTGCAGTAAAATTGAGAGAAATCTCATGGGTAATGTGAAGAATTGAGCCTAGAAATTAAAAATAAGCAATTTCAATCTTTAATGGGGCAAATTTGGGCCTATAGATGGCCAAATTTTTGAGTTTATAGAGTAGCCATTGCGCCCTGGACAAAATTGGGAGAAATTTGGCAAAAGCCCCAATTTTTGCAACAAGATTATGGAGAAATTCGACAGGCAAAGGTCAAAATTCTTATGCAAAGATCGAAATGGATTTACAAGATAAAAAATGGTCATGTGAAGTTTAACTACATATCTATAATGGCGGTCAAAGAAAGAATTGAAAATTACGTATTTGGTATTTTGGAAAAAAAAATGCGAAATTCAACAAATTTGGAAGACAAATTTGGGTATTTTTCTGTACGATGATGTCAGCATGACGTGGAGGCCATGTGTCAGCTGGTGTGGTAAAATAAAGATGTGTACTACCATGGTGGCAAGTACATGTTGGATGGAATGACATTTGGTGGGTGACGTGGAGCCATGTGGCAAGCCAACTGCTAGTTTGTCACACACCCACTGCGGCATAATAATTTTTTTTGCCTTTTTCTCGAGGGACAGAATCCTTGAAGTCCTACGGGGTCCTAGCACAAGCCAGCTCTCCCCTTTTCCACCTCCATGTGATCATCGGTTATGACCACCAACCAAAAAATTAGGCGCCTTTTCGCCTTTTGTGACTCAGCGATATAAGCGAGTCGAGTCTTTCGACTCTACAACCCCGAAATGTCGAAATGCCGAAAAGGTTTCGATCAACAATTAGCACCCTGGGCTATGTCTTGGCCCATATGACCACTTCTCATAAGACCGCAGTCTTATTCCCTTCGGGACTTATCAATACGAGAGCCCAACCTCTTGTCAATGGGACTCTTGAACTCCCGATTTCCAATTTCCCGATATGTCCTTTGTCACATTAGCCCTTCTGGCTATGCCCTGATCCAGGTGACCACTCCTCATAAGACCTCCATCCTATTTCTTTCGGGATTTATCAATACGAGAGCCCGACCTCTTGTCAACGGGACTCCCAAAATCCCGAGGTGGGTGATCTCGTGACACATAGCCTCCCTAAATCGGACAGTCCAGATCTATTTCGGGACTTCCACCATGGAGTGTCCCGATCTCTTGTCAACGAGACCTCCAAAATCTCGAAGTCCGAAATCCCGAAATGGGTGATCTTGCAACACGTGGCCTCCCTTAATCAGATGGTCCAGATCTATTTCGGGACTTTCATTGTGAAGTTTCCCGACCTCTCGTCATCAGGACTTCTGAAATCCCGAAATCCGAAATCCCGAGATGGGTGATCTCACGACACATGGCCTCCCTTAATCGGACGGTCCAGATCTATTTCAGGACTTTCATTGTGAAGTTTCCCAACCACTCGTCATCAGGATTTCCGAAATCCTGATTCCAACTCCTCTTTCGGGACTTTCACCTCTGTTCACAAAGGCTTAACCCTCATGCATCTCCTGACATATCCAACGGCTGTTGGGTTTTCTGACTAAGATCTAACGGTTCAGATCTGTCCCACGTTGTGCACTCTCCTACTACTCCATGGATGTGGAAAACCAATGGTCTAGATCTCCCACGGACCTTGGGGATCTACAGTCCCGATTTCTTCACTACTCAAGAAGATAAAAGAACAGGGTTAAGTCATTTAGCACCCTCATTTCTTCCTCAAATATAACGGTCGTGGCTAATCGTAGGTCTTCCGATGGGATCTCGTCCGTCAATCGATACTTATCCCTACGCTGCCATTTTGGGACTTCGCAGATCGGGGTTTCGGGAATTGTGAGTGTGAGAGGACTCACGCTTAGGTACCCTGGGTGCCGAAATGATGAAATGTCGAGATTTTAAGAGGCCCCTTTCTTCCTCGTACAGGATTACTAAGAATTGCCCCTTCAAATCCTTTTTCAGGTTCTTGGTAAGATTTCCCAGAAGGGTGTCTCTATGGGGAGATCTATCCAGGGTATTACCTGAGGTGGATAAGGGCATAGATTCTCCGAAAGCAGACTTGAAGTCCCAATTTAGTTCCATATACGTATATATAAATCTATCTATAAACATAAGCCATACGTGGTCCTTCTAGTAAAAGCATGCAGCCACTATTTCTGATCAAAACACCACACAAACAGTCTTATACTCAAACCATTCATAAATTGCACAGACTATGAGCATATATATCAGCATATAAACTTCAAGATACAAGATATAAAACACTTATCGGAAATAACACCAGGTGTGATTGCAACTTCTGAGAGGGGTGCTCGTTTCCACCCAACCATAGGCTCAACGACTCCCAAAGGATTTACCACTAGCCACCCCCAAGCTGAGACCACGATGTTGCGAGACTGTGTCTCTGTTTTCCAGTGACCGAGAACGAAGGTTACTCTCCTTCTTCTCTTCTATCACTCACTCTGTATTTTTCTAGAGTTCTTCTCTTCCCCTCACATCTGCTCCCTGATCGCATACTCTTCCTGCCTTTTCTCCTTTTGGTGAGGTTGTGTGTGGCACGATCTTCCTCGCGGTGGTTAGGTCTGAGGACTCTACTGATGGGTGGTTCACCCCCATCCCTCATTACTCATGAGGAGCCCTTTACCTACCAACCTGGTGAGTCATTTAATTCGAGGCCAGTGAGCCGCTCTTGGTTCTCTGGGCCAGTGAAGTCTAAATATGGTATTGGTTTCGGTGGAAGTTAACGCCACCATTCCCGGTGCCTTCCACCACCTTTCTCCAGCCATCGTGGTCTCTTTTTCAGCACATCCCCTCTCAGCAGTCCTGCAATATATATATTCATAATATTATTCACATTCATTGACCTTTTTCACAAGGTCCATTCACATCACACATTCACATTTCTGAGTTTGCCACAATACTTGGCCAGTATAGTTATTTTTACAGGCTGGGGGAAACAGGGTGTTACAATTCCCTCCCCCTTAAAGGAACATCATCCTCGATGTTCTATCTATCAACTTGACATGCATGTACAGATGTAAACAAAATCGGATATGCCCGTTTCATGGCATCCTCCATTTCCCATGTAGCCTCATCTAGGCCAAAATGTTTCCACTGCACCTTGACCTGTGAAATGGTTCGATTCCAGAGCAGGGTTTCCTTTCTGTCCAGTATGCATTGAGGTTTTGGTAGAAATTCTCCCTCCGGTTCCACCTAAATCACAGACCAATCAATTATATGGTTAGCATCATGTACATATTTCTTCAATAATGAGACATGGAAAACATTATGTTCTTTGACTATGGGAGGAAGTGCTAGCCTATAGGCTACAAGTTCCACTCTATCTAGAACCTCAAAGGGCCCACAATACCAAGGTGATAACTTGGAACAAGCTCCCATTTTCAAAGAACTCTTCCTCGGCCTAACTTTGAGATATACATGATCTCCCTCTTTGAACTCTCTTGGAGTTCTCTTTTGGTCGGCATAACTTTTCTGTCGGTTCTGAGCGACCTTCAGGTTTTGTTTTATCTGAGCCACTTGTTGTTCCATTTCTTTCAACATGTCAGGTCCAAAAGAAATCATGTTTATAGGATTACTCCAGCTGACTGGAGTGTTACACGGTCTACAATAGAGGACTTCGAAGGGGCTCATCTTTAAGGATGTTTGGTAGCCGTTGTTGTAGGCGAATTCTACCAGTGGTAGGTAATCTTCCCACTTCTTGGGTTGATGCATTACATGCATTCTTAGCATGTCTTCAAGTATTTGGTTCACTCTTTTTGTCTATCCGTCGATTTGAGGGTGATAGGCGGTGCTAAACAACAATTTGGTCTCTAAACCAGCCATTAGTGACTTCCAAAAGTTGGAAGTAAATTTCGTGTCTCTGTCGAACACGATCTCCTTCGGCATACCATGCAATCTGAATATCTCCTTCATGAATACCTGGGCGATGTCTATTACCTTGCAAGTTGACTTGATGGGGATAAAGTGAGCGAATTTGCTCAATTTATCCACCACTACCATGATGGCATCATTATGTTTGGTCGATGTTGGTAATCCAGTGATGAAATCCATGGAGATGGTTTCCCATTTCCATTATGGGATTGGTAAAGGTTGCAATAATCCTACTGGGTGTCAGTGTTCTGCTTTAACCTGTTGGCACTCTATGCATTTGGCCAAGTACTCGGCTATGTATTTCTTCATTCCAGGCCAATAGAATTGTTTCCTGGTGGCCGCGATCATCTTCTGGTATCCTGGATGACCAGAATAGGGTCTTTTATGTAGTTCATCCAATATGAACCTCTTCAAGTCGTCACAATCTGGAATATAAAATCTTCTTCTGTAAGTGAGCAGACCTCCTTCGGTCATCTGGTAGCCTTCATATTTTACTCTGGCGGGTTCTTGTTGTAGGTACATGGTCACGGTTTGGACGAAGGGATATGTTTCTTGTGCATTTTTTATTCTTTCTTTGACATCTGTCTCACAGGTGCTCACCGTTGCCAGGTGAATTGTCTTCATACTTCTGCTAAGGGCATCGACCACCCTATTTTCCTTTCCTTTAATGTTTTTGATATCGAAATCAAACTCGCTAAGGAGGGCCATCCACCTAGCTTGTCTAGAATTAAGCTTTGGTTGATCAAACAGGTATTGCAATCCACAGTGATCTGTCATAAGTACAAATTTTATTCCCAGGAGGTAATGCCTCCACATTTTCAAGGCATGCATTATGGCAATCAGCTCTAGATCATGGGTCACATAGTTGACTTCATTCTCGTTCAATTTTTGGGATTCATAACAGATCACACTTCCTCCCTGCATAAGGACTCCTCCGAGCCCTTCCTTACAGGAATTTGTGCACACGAGGAAGTCAGCTTCTGGATTGGTGATCTTCAGCACGGGTGCATGGGTCAGTAGATGTTTCAGGGTTTGAAATATTTCTTCACATTTCTGTATCTACATGAATTTTGTCCCCTTCTTCTGGAGGGCAGTGATTGGACAACCAATCTTGGAGAATCCTTTTATAAATCTCCTATAGTATCCTGCTAATCCCATAAAGGACCTGATATCCGAAACATCCTTTGGGGTAGGCCATTCCATGATAGACCTGATTTTGTCAGGGTCTACTGCTACTCCTTCTTCGGATAGAACATGGCCTAAGTAATGTATTTGCTTCTGGAAGAATTCACATTTACTGAATTTGGCATAGAGCTGATGTTCTCTTAGCACTTGCAGCACAAGTCTAAGATTCTCTTCATGCTCTTTTTTGTTCTTGGAGTAAATTAATATATCGTCAATAAAAACAACCACAAATTTGTCTAGGAACTTGCTGAGTACATTGCTCATCAAGCACATAAAAGTGGTAGGGGCATTGGTCAACCCAAATGGCACTACCACAAACTCATAGTGACCATACCGTGTTCGAAAGGAAATTTTATGGATGTCTTCACCCTTGATTCGGACTTGATGGTATCCCGACCTCAAATCAATCTTTGAGAAAATAGACACACCCCCCAATTGATCGAACAGGTCATCGATCATGGGCAAGGGGTACTTGTTCTTTATGGTTACCTTATTGAGTTGCCTATAATCTATACACAGTCTAACGGTACCGTCCTTCTTTTTCACGAACAGGATTGGTGCTCCCCATGGAGACACGTTGGGCCGAATATAGCCTTTATTCATCATTTCTTTTAATTGCAACTTGAGTTCAACTAACTCGGGTGTGCTCATCCGGTAGGGTGTCCTAGACACCAGCACCACTCCTGGTGCAAGTTCTATCGAGAAGTCAATGTCTCTTCTCGGAGGTAAACCCGATACCTCTTCCGAAAACACATCTTTGTATTCTCTCAAGATAGGGTGATCGTCAGGGCTTGGTTTGTGACCTTCGATTGTTTTCAACACCTATATTGCATATAGGAGACATCCCTTTCGGCAATACTTTCTCATTTGCAGAGTTGATATTTGTCTCACTGAGACAGGTTTTCGGATCCCTTGAAGGTTTATCTTCTTCCCTTCTTTACTTACACATTCTAAGGTTTTATGGTAACAATGCAATCTGGCTTTATGGGCGGCTAGCCAGTCCATACCAATCAACATATCATGCGATCCCAGGGGTAATAAGTTAAGGGTTGTTTGGGTGGGGGATTTACCCAACATCAATTGGCAGACTGGTATAACCTCTGCTACCCTTCTTTTGGTGCCAGTGGCTAACTATACCAACCATGGCTTGGTATGTTTTTGTGGCTGTAGTTTACACTTATCAACAACTTTAGGGGCTATATAACTCAAATTTGAACCAGGTTCAATCAAAACAGATACTAGATGGTTGGAAATCATACCTTCTATTTCCACTACTGAAGCTTGGTGGTCGTCTTGGTTATTATCCAAGACTGCATAGATTTGTGGCACACTCCTGGCCACATCATTGATGGTAGTAGCTTCCTGGATGTTATAAATCCTTCGACTATTCTGTTGTCGGTGTGGACAGTCTCTCAATAGATGTTCTTCCATGCAACCCCATCATTTCAAAGGTTCTCTCTTTGGGTTATTAGTCTTCACTGATATGGGTCTAGAAGTTTTATTTCCGATTAAGGAGGGAAAATTATGTTGGTGCATACTCAGGGCTAGGAAGCTCATTCTTGGGTTCTTCTTATAGTTCTTAAATCCTGGGGATTTAATCCCCTTTTTCTGAAATCTTGAACTATTCTTCTGTTTCCATCCTTCGCGAGGTTCTGCTCGATGCCCAAACTATTCATGACAATAGGTTGCCTTTTGAATAGTGCCTTCTAGATTCTTTGGCTCATCAAATTCAATTCTATTCTGATAGTCCTTAGGTAGTCCATTGATGAAGCATTGCACCTTTGCCTTTTCCGCCTTGATATAGGGTACATACCTCAACAAATCAAGGAATTTGTTGACATATTCTTCTATAGTGAGTTGTCCCAGTTTGAGTTCATAAAACTCTTTAGTCTTTTCGTCGAAATATTTTTCCGACAGATACTTCTTCCGGAAGTATTTCTCAAACCATTCCCAAGACAGGTCCTCTTCGCGAACCCCTTTCACATTCTTAAGGTCTTCCCACCAAATGGAAGCCTTTCCATTCAAGTTGAAGGTGGCCACTCGGGCCTTCATATTTTCTGAAAATTCATGGACTCTGAAATACTTCTTTAGTCCAAACAGTCGAGCCTCTGCTTCCTCTCCCTTCTTTATTTCACCGTCGAAGGAGGGTGGTTTGGATTTTATGAATTCTTTGAATTTATGACCTTTGGAAGACTTTTTCTTCTTTTGTTTCCTTTGGGAATAGGAACTGATTCTGGTGCTAGAAGAGCCCTCTGAATCGCCAGCTTCCTTCTCAGAGGAATCATCTGACGCTTGTCCTTTACCTCTGGGGTGGACCTTTTTTGAGGTTCTCCTCTCAGTGTGGCCATTTATATGACCATGTTTATGAGTTTCAGGTTCGTGTTGAATTTGTATTTGTAGATCAGATAAACTCTGCAGTAAAACTGCGTTAATTTCTGTTTGATTTTCTTGTTCTTTCATTATCCTTTCATTGTCAGCCTTGCAGCTTTGTAATTCGACCATGAGACTTCTCACAGTCTCGGCTAGATCTGGAGGGGTTCCTACTAGCCTCCTTTCGTCAGACTCTTCGTCTCTATTGTGGGAGCCCTCTCCCACTTCATGGTGAGTCACCATTTTATACGTCTGTACTTTCCCACGACTGATCGTCCGCTTAGGTGCAAAAGACAAACATTGGTTGTTAGTCGATATTTATGTTTATTTATAACCAGTACATAATTCATATTTTCACATGTACACACACACAATAGGGGTTTTTCATCCTTAACTTCGTATTTTGATTAGGAAGGTTAAGACAGGGGGTTACTCCTTTTAGGAGTGTTCCAAACGGAGCTTCTTCGCAACTCGTTATGAGCCCAAGCAGGCCAAGTGTTGTAACCATGCTCTAATACCAATTTGTCACACACCCACTGCGGCATAATAATTTTTTTTTCCTTTTTCTCGAGGGACAGAATCCCCGAAGTCCTACAAGGGCCTAGTGCAGGCCATCTCTCCCCTTTTCCACCTCCATGTGATCGTCGGTTATGACCACCAGCCAAACAATTAGGCGCCTTTTCGCCTTTCGTGACTCAGCAATATAAGCGAGTCGAGTATTTCGACTCTACAACCCCAAAATGCCGAAATGCCTAAAAGGTTTCAATCAGCAATTAGCCCCCTGGGCTATGCCTTGGCCCGTATGACCACTTCTCATAAGACCGCATTCTTATTCCCTTCGGGACTTATCAATACGAGAGCCCGACCTCTTGTCAACGGGACTCCCAAACTCCCGATTTTTGATTTCCCGATATGGCCTTTGTCACATCAGCCCTCCTGGCTATGCCCTGATCCAGGTGACCACTCCTCATAAGACCTTCATCCCATTTCTTTCGGGATTTATCAATACGAGAGCTCGACCTCTTGTCAACGGGACTCCCGAAATCCTGAGGTGGGTGATCTCGCGACACGTAGCCTCCCTAAATCAGATGGTCTAGATATATTTCGAGACTTCCACCATGGAGTGTCTCGATCTCTTGTCAACGAGACCTCTGAAATCCCGAAGTCTGAAATCCCGAGGTGGGTGATCTCACGACACGTGGCCTCCCTTAATTGGATGGTCCAGATATATTTCGGGACTTTCATTATGAAGTTTCCCGACCTCTCATCATCAGGACTTCCGAAATCCCGAAGTCCGAAATCCCGAGATGGGTGATCTCGCGACACATGGCCTCCCTTAATCGGATGGTCCAGATCTATTTCGGGACTTTCATTGTGAATTTTCTCGACCTCTCTTCATCAGGATTTCCGAAATCCCGATTCCAACTCCTCTTTCGGGACTTTCGCCTTTGTTCACGAAGGCTTAACCCTCATGCATCTCCTGACATATCCAACGGCTGTCGGGTTTTCTGACTAAGATCTGACAGTTCAAATCTGTTCCGCACTGTGCACTCTCCTGCTACTCCCTAGACGTGGAAAACCAATGGTCCAGATCTCCCACGGACCTTGGGGATCTATGGTCCCAATTTCTTCGCTACTCACGAAGATAAAAGAAAAGGGTTAAGGCATTTAACACCCTTGTTTCTTCCTCAAATTTAATGGTCGTGACTGACCGCAGGTCTTCCGATGGGATCTCGTCTGTCAATCGATACTTATCCCTAAACTGCCATTTCGAGACTTTGCGGATTGGGGTTTCGGTAATTGCGAGTGTCAGAGGACTCATGCTTAGGTACCCCGAGTGCCGAAATGCCGAAATGTCAGGATTTTAAGAGGCCCCTTTCTTCCTCGTACAGGATTACTAAGACTTGCCCCTTCAAATCCTTTTTTAGGTTCTTGGTAAGCTTTCCCAGAAGGGTGTCTCTATGGGGAGATCTATCCAGGGTATTACCTGAGGTAGATAAGGGCATAGATTTCTCGAATGCAGACTTGAAGTCCCAATTTAGTTCCATATATGTATATATAAATCTATATATAAACATAAGTCATACGTGGTCCTTCCAGTAAAAGCATGCAACCACTATTTTTTATCAAAACACCACACAGATAGTCTTATACTCAAACCATTCATAAATTGCATAGACTATGAGCATACATATCAGCATATAAACTTCAAGATACAAGATATAAAACACTTATCGTAAATAACACCAGGTGTGATTGCAACTACTGAGAGGGGTGCTCGTTTCCACCCAACCGTAGGCTCAGCGACTCCCAACGGATTTACCACTAGCCACCCCCGAGTTGAGACCACGATGCTGTGAGACTACGTCTCTATTTTCCAGTGACCGAGAATGAAGGTTACTCTCCTTTTTCTCTGCTATCACTCACTCTGTATTTTTCCAGAGTTCTTCTCTTCCCCTCGCATCTGCTCCCTGATCGCACACTCTTCCTACCTTTTCTCCTTTCGGCGAGGTTGTGTGTGGCACGATCTTCCTCGCGGTGGTCAAGTCTGAGGACTCTATGGATGGGCGGTTCACCCCCATCCCTCATTACTCATGAGGATCCCTTTACCTACCAACCTGGTGAGTCATTTAATTCGAGGCCAGCGAGCCGCTCTTGGTTCTCTGGGCCAGTGAAGTCCAAATACGGTATTGGTTTCTGTGGAATTTAACGCCACCATTCCAGGTGCCTTCCACCACCTTTCTCCAGCCATCGTGGTCTCTTTTTCAGCACATCCCCTCTCAGCATTCCTGCAATATATATATTCATAATATTATTCACATTCATCGACCTTTTTCACAAGGTCCATTCACATCACACATTCACATTTCTGAGTTTGCCACAATACTTGGCCAGTATAGTTATTTTTACAGACTGGGGGAAACAGGGTGTTACACAGTCCCACAAAACTATTGTATGATCTCAGAATTTTTCTAAGTGTTAAGGTATCGTAGAGTGTAGAGAGGATTGGATGTGTGGGTAAGGCATCACACAAACCTGAAAAAACCACTGTGGAGTTTTGGAAATATTGCTAAGTACCAAGAATCCAAATGTCAAGAGTATGGCGGTGAACAGGTAATACATCACAGAGCGTTATGACATTTCAATATTTGTCTAAGTCCTAAGGATCGGTCAAGAAAACAGGTAGATGGAGTTCTAAGAGTAAAAGAAATGTGGGATCACCCAAACCTGTGGTGAAAATTTCAAAATTTGACTAAGTGTCAAGACTTCACGGGTTTGAAGGATATCATAGAGGTGATGAAGAATAAAGAAATGATTGCAGACCAAAGTGAGATCTCAGAGAAAATGCCTAAGTATAGGTCTATAATGGAACACCATGGTTCCTTTTGGAGAAGGCAGAAGTTATAACATGAATGAAATGGATTCATGAAACCACAAGAAACTTAATTTGTTTTCTAAATATGGGTGAAATGTTTTGACGGCTGAGATTGAACCAGATTCCAGATCAGACGGTTACTGAGTATCAGGGTCATGTTGAGCGTTCTGATAGCAAAGAGAATGGACTAACGGTTAAGATCTAATTCTAATATATTTGGACAATGGTTGAGCATCGAAGCTATGATGCCCAAGCTAACGAATTTATCTTCCCTATCATGCCATTAACAATCTTTCTTCTCAAATATTTTGAAGGGGGGCACGAGATTTATTCATGAGAATTCATGGACAACGAAGTCCATGTATTCACTCAATAATGTATAAAAAAATGATATTAAGAATTCACAAGAAATCAGAAATAAATTATTTCTGAACCAAGAACGTAATTTGAAGTAAGCAGAATTCAACAGAAAGATCAGTAAACCAAGACATGGATGATTCCCAAGAAACTTATAATTATGAAGATGAAGGAAGAATATTTGGTATGGGTGTGTGGGTTGCGTAACATAATCCAATGGGCATGGAGAAGACAGAAAGGGAGAAAGAATGAACTTGGTAGAGACCATAATTTTTTTTCAAAAGGATGTCCAGAGTTATAAAGTTGATAACGAAAAACTTATGAAAGCCAAGGAGCAGTAAGAAGGCTTTAACATTAAGTTAATGTAGAACTTGGACAGAATAGAGAAGAAGATGGATAAGGAGACCGAGTCAAGCAAATCAGGGAGTCATAGGTATCGTGATGAGAGAAGACGAATCAAAAGTGTTGGGATGCATCACCATCACTCCCCAAGGCATTCAACTAAGAGAACACACAGTATTTCAAGTCCATTCCCTTCCAAGAAGCATAAGAAGAGGTATGGGGTGGATGAGCTACATGGAAAAATGAATAAAATCAAACCACCTACATTTGATGTTGAACAAAAGAAGGATGAGGATGCAAAGACCTGGATGTTGGGCATGAGAAATTATTTTCAGTTGCATAATTACTATTCAAGTATGAGGAACAATGCAGGGTCAGTTCTTCAAATGTGGAATGAATGCTTGAGTAAGCTACCAGTTGGAGACATCCAGACTTGGTGTGAAATGTAGAAGACTCTCAATGGAACTATGATGGGAAAAAGACTTTAAAATGACAAATATGCATACCAATTGGGGATGTTGAGTAAGAAAGAGGTCATCCATGTTTCATGATAAAACAAGAGTAATGAGTATGCATGAATCTAAGACCATGGAAGTGTGGAGAGATGGTTTTCCTAATAGGTGAGAAGGTTGAAATTTGGTTAAAGATAAACAGAGGTACTCAAGGAAAGAGTTTTATGACAAGAATGCCTCACAAGATGATCAAAGGTCAAGAATGAAGAATGTTAAGGTATGAGTCTATGTTCAGCCATGAAGGCTTAGGAATCCACTACAAGAAATCCACTCCTACTAATCAAAGTGCTCACTAGAATCAAGATGCAAAATCATATCATTGAGTGGATGAAATAGTGAAATTCCATTCACCATAAAGGGTGTCAATGTAAATATAAAGTAGTACATTGTGGGAAATAATTTTCTAAAAGGATTGAAATGTTAATATGTTAGGATTCTAATAAAGGAAGACATAATGTATTCATAGAAATAAGATGTAACATCTCCAAGGATTGGTCCTACAATTTTGGAGATAACACCTCCATGATTGTTGTTAGAGTAGAGCAATGGAAGCATGGTTGGATGATAGAACTTCAGTGGTGAAGTAATGTAGGTGTCTACATACTAAAGAAGTGACAACAAATGCATAAGCAATGCATCATGTGCATATTGGTTCTGGACGTATATAGCCATACTTTTGGGAAAGACACCACTAGGTGGATGACAACTTATTTTGAGTCTCTTGCAACACTCCAAGAGCTATATCAACAATAAATAGGAAATAGTTGATACAGTGAAAAAATGTTGGGTGCACTCCCAAGGTGTTGAGTACATACCCAAAGTGGATTGGGATAACAAGTCAAAATAATTCAAGCATGGAGATGATTTTCTGAGGGGAAATCAATAAAGAACCATAAGAAAGAAAATATTTCTATGTGACTTGGTATGTAGAAGAGAGGGTACCTGAAAGAACTCGTCTCAAATGGAAAAGAGTTGTTGGTGATAATCCAGGAGGTTGGAAGTATCACTAGAATGTATGATAGAAAATAAAAGCAGTGTCAACTACTTCCAAATAATCTCTATGAAATTGGAAAAGAAGACATTATGTATCATCACAATATGGTGGAAATTGACTAAGGAAGTCAAGTTGAAAACCAAATGGGTTAGGAAAGGAGAAAAGAATGGTTCAAGAAACTACAAGGGTTGATGTGTTCAGTCAAGAAAAGGGTTGAATCAGTTTGGGCCAAAAAGTAAATGGAGGTTGAAGATATAAAGTCAATAAGAGAGCATGGCTAGGAATGTAATTGGGTCATGTATGTGCTTAGTTAGAAGGATTCAGGGAAAAAAAAATGTTGAAAGTTAATATCAACATAGTATGTGGTTGGAAAAACAAAAGTAGTCAACAGTGGAATTGACTAGAAAAGTGCTCATGGTGGAAATAATCATGTGTAGTGATTACAGTGAGAATTGAGGACAACGAGTAACAACAAAGAAGGTTGTACATGAGAGAAGAGGTTGCTACAATTGTATAGCAACAAATATAATATGGTCTGTCGTACAACCATACTTAGCACAAGAACTAGAATCCATATGAATTTATGAACATGCTAATGATGCATTATTAGTGCATATAAATATGCATTACTAAATGTATACTTGTTAATATATATAACATATTGAAGACTATAAATAGTTTATTGTTATATATATGATTATGAAAGTTGCTAATGACAATTTTTGTGCCAGGAAAGAAATAATTATTGCATGGCTTCAAGTGTTGTTGATGATGTTGTTGCATATGGAAGACATCCATATGAATGAAGCTCCTACTAATACCAACTAGCCAGATGAGATGATGATTATTGAAGATGGGATGCTTAGGAAGAATGGCTACTATAGGGACATTGGAGCCTTAAATTGCAGTCCTTAACGAGGATCTGGTAATGAGTTGGTGCTCTCCTTGTGTGTGAAAGCCTTGGCAAGATGGATTGTTGAAGGACTGTGTAGCATTCAAAGGATTTATGATCTTGGAAGGGTGAGTGCAACAAGGAGGAGATAGCTCAAGAATTTTGTAGTGAGCATAATTCTTTCCTGAAACGGCTCTATGGAATAGAGCAAGAGACTTACAGCTGAAGTATGAAAATATGAATCAGATGCTTGGAAAAAGAGCACCAGAAAGACAACAAGATTCCAATAGCAAAGGCATGGAGATTTTTGAATAATTTTTTAATGTACATATCTATAGTGCACAGAGGACAATGCATAAATAAGGGGGAGGGGAATGTAATACCCTAGGTTAATCCCCAGTGTAATTGTACATATGTGTATGAATTTGTACATATGGTTAATCCAATATGTGTATGAATTATTGTTGTTGTATGTTGTTGTTATTCCTCTTAACTCTGTTCATATGTAGATTATATGATTTAATTTAAGGGTATCAGAATTCAGAATTTTTAGAGTGGCCTTGCCCACCAAGACATTGGGGATGCTACAATGTGGTATCAGAGCTATAACTGGGAGATTTTTTTGTGGCGTGGCCCAGCTGGCCCAACCTGGATGGCTATAAACGTTACAAATTTGTGCCTATGGTTGGGAGGTTTATCATTCGTATGTAGGCAGTTGGATAATTGTTAACAAACAAATGTTTATGTTGTGTTATTTATGATTATTCCATTGTGTAAATGATGTATATGAATGTTGTGCATTTGTTGTTGGCTTAAACAGTTGCATTCATGTTTAATATATGCTACTAGATGTATTTAGAACTATGGTATCAACAATCATGGTTAAATTTATGTGTGATTTGTAGCTGGTAAGCTACACGAATTAATTAAGTAGAAAATCTTAGTTTAAATGAGTTTTTGCATGTAATGTTTTCCTAGCTCGGTGTTGGGTACGTTATAAAGTGGTATCAGAATTGTAATTGGGAGAGTTTTGTGTGGCGTGTCCCAACTTGGATGGCTTTGAAAGTTACAAAGTGGTATCAGAGCTCTAGTTTCGAAACTAAGCCTATATGGGCCAATTAACAGAGCACAGAACTGAAAATGCAGACTATGCAGGAAAATCGTTTGAAAGAATGTGAGAGAGATGATATCTGCAAACTATTCGATAAAGTTATTGTAGTGAAATTAATTTTTTTTTGCCAATAATTTAGAAGAATTGAGCCCATAAATTAAATATAAGCAAATCCAGTCTCTAATCAAGCAGATTTGGGCATGTTGATGGCCGAAATTTGAAGTTATAGAGCGGTCATGGCGCCCATGACAAATTGAGGTGAAATTGGACAAAAGCCCCAATTTTCGTAAAGTAATTCAAGACGAATTCAATGTGCAAGAGGCAAATTTGAAGATTAGGGGGAGTCAAATTTGTATGTATAGACCCAATTTGATTGTATTGAGCTTAATTACAAGCTCTAATGGCGACCATAGAAATAATTTTGAAATTGAGCCTCTTTGGAAATTTTTGAAAATAAGCAAAATCAGAAAGATTTGGGTATTTTTTCGTACGATGACATCAGCATGATGTGGAGACCTCGTGTTAGTTGATGTGGTATAAGAAAGACATGTACTTCCACATAGGCAGGTATATGTTGGATGTAATGATAGTTGGCAGGTGATGTGGAGTCATGTGGTAGGCCAACTATCAGTCCCACAAACCGTGGTAAGATCTTGGAAATTGTCTAAGTCCCAAGGATCAGTCAGGCGAACAGGTGGATGGAGTTCTAAGAGTAAAAAAAATATGGGATCACTCAAACCCGCGTTAAGAAGTGGAAAATAGGCTAATTCCCAAGATGTCGCAGAGGTGGTGAACACGACAAAGGATCAAGGTTATGTGAAGAAGTGAGGTATCCCTGCAAACCCGTGGACCTGTGAAAAAATATTGAAAATCGACTAAGTACCAAGAGTGGATCGATCGTATGGGGTCACAGATATAAGAGCCGAGAAAGTGTTGTAGACCCACTCCTCGTGGTGAGATCTCAGAAAATGACTAAGTATGGAGAATCGATTGTGTGGCTAGGAGGTAACCATGTGTCACAGATCGGATGGCTAGAGAGTGAGGGATCCGACAACTCATGATGTATCAGACCCACAGAGAAAATAATGGAAAAGAATCTAAGTGTAAAGTGAGTGTGGAGGAACTAGAGGGTACAAATTGGAGATCGCGAAAGCTCGAAATGAAGAAAAGGTATGACTTAAATCCTCGGTGAATCCATTAAGGTAGATCAACGACGAAGATCTAATCAATAAATGATCGGATGGTTGTTGAGCGTTGCTACTATGTTGCTTGTACTAATGAATATTCCTTCATTGTTTTTCCACCATAACTTTTAGCGCAGGGGTGGCTTGTTGATGAGAGAAAATGATCAACAATGCCTAATGGCTGGGAGGTTCATCTTTCATATGCAGCTAGCTAGATAACTGTTAACAAATAAGTGTTTCTATTCTGTTATTTATGATTATTCTATTGTGTAAATGATGTATATGAAGGTTGTGCATTTGTTGTTGGCTTGAGCAATTGCATTCATGTTTAATATATACTACTAAATGCGTTTAGAACTGTGGTATCATCCAGCATAGTTAAATTTGTGTGTGATTTGTAGCTGGTAAACTACACGAATTAATTAAGTAGAAAATCTTAGTTTAAATGAGTTTCCGCACGTAATGGTTTCTCAACTGGGTGTTGGGTACGTTACAAGTGTAAAGTATCTTGGCAAATCCTCTCCTCCGATAAACTCTACTAATGCTTGTTTTCTCCCATGTTTCATTCTGCCGCCTTTCATATCTGTTAGCGACATTTCTTGTAAAGGGGGGTAAAATGCGAAGGAATGGGTTAAAAACCCACTTACCCTAAGTTCGGGATGCAAAGTGCGCTTGTGATTAAGCGGCAGGCAAATTTGGACGGCAGAGATTCGTGCGCCCGGATCAACGGCGCGCATAGAATTCCGGAGCCCCCCCCGCCTTTCTACCTTTAAGCGGAGGGGGGGGTCCGGAATCGAGGGCGCACCTCTTCAACGGTCACGATTAGAGAGCCCGAATCAATGGCGTGCAAGGTGATTTCGGACCCCCCCCCCC